>BTPG01000002.1:138128033-138235533 GCA_036245525.1 Semisulcospira habei | reverse complement strand
CGTTACCTGGCTCAAAATACCCGGCGAACCAGACTTCAAGGACTGTCGATGTCGACATTTTCATCTGAACGTCCCCGCCACGCAGGAGTGGTCAGGGTCATCAAGCACCCTACATTTAAGACCCCGCCACACGTGCCGGTTGTGCCCCGATTTTGAAGCCGAGTTCCGATCCGATTGCGATCGGATGACGTCAATTATCCGATCCGGTCCCAATCGGCTGGGAATCGGGTGTCTAGAACCTGCTCTATCTTTCCGATCCGAATCGGCCCCGGTTGTAAGCTTCAACCAATCAGAGCGCGTCTCGCAAAGCATGTCGTTTCAGTTTGCAAATGGCGGAACACACCTGTTGTGATCAGTACCACCGCCATTGCTGATATTTCGCACGCCTCTTCCCGAATATGACGCAAAACTGCTGATAATGCAAGCACATCATCATCACTGTCAAAACTAGCAGCCATTTTGCAGAACAGGTACGACTTTGATCTTCGGTTCAAACCGGTCGGCTAAACAAGTCGGGAAATGTGTGGCAGTGCACACGTTTTTTTAGTCCGGCCCGATCACCTACCGATTCGAAACTGATCGGGAATCGGCCTCAAAACCGGGCATGTGTAACGGGGCCTTTACTGGTAGTGGAGGAGACCTCCAAGCACCTACGATTGACAGATGACAAAATCAACCCACAGAGCAGAAGGTCCTCGGGTCTACTTCGGCCGCAGTTGGCCAGCGCACGGCGGCAATGCCGCCCTGCGCTGGCCAACTGCGGCCGAAGCAGACCCGAGGACCTTTTGTTGCCTGAGCCGAACGCCGCGCCTCACCCGGACGGTCCTGAACACTTCCGTGGGCACGGTGGAAGAGCGAAGGCAAGTCACTCAGCGACAAGTCTACGTATTCACTCCATTCGGCCGAGTCTCGATTCGTACACGTGTCAAGAGCACATGCGTACACTGAAGTACACTGAGGCTTTGATATCAGAGCTCTGTGTGGTCAATTAGCCCGGCGCTGTGGGCACTGGGTTTTGCAAAGCCCATGTTGTGACCGGTCCACGCTTTACTGACAGGCAGCGGTGCCCATAGACCCACGTGGGCCCTGTCTCGGCAAGCGGCTTAACCCCTTCCCTGCGTACATTTCGTTTCTGATTGATTGCCTTTTACATTGCTTTACGTCCCGACAGCAACAAGACTTTGAAACAGGGCGTGCCTGCACTGCTCGTGGAAAAAAAAAAACAAAAACTAAACAGAATATTGAATGTATGTCGCCAGCCGGTCCAATACGTTAAATAAACCTACGACATGGGGCCTAAATAAAGCTAGGACCATTTAGCAACACACATCCAATATCAAAAGCTACAGGCAGCGCAGACAGTAGGGAGAGTTTAAAAAAGGAAAATACAGGTGAATGGACCGAGCATAGACAGAAACACATGCCCCAGAATAGAGGGAAAACCCACCCTGTGGGGCTGACCAGGGTGACCCAGGGAACTAAAAAGTAGTTAACCCCACCCAAGTCCCCCAGGACAGACCCGGGTGGGGGCATTTTGTTTCTGAAATATGTATTCACTGAACGACTAAAAAGCACAACTGTTCAAAGAACGTGGGTACACAATAGTCTGAGCAAGAGGCATAGATCCTCATGAGCCCCCGCAGTCGCGGGGGCTCATGAGGATCTGTCACCTGCAGCGGGGTCGTGTTCACTTTTGTTCTCGTCACTGAAGGGCTTAATGAGATATGACACATGCCGTTCATACACAGTACATGTATTAGCAATGACGTCATATCGTCTTTGGTATTAGTTTTGGGAATACGGATCAAACACTGTCCATTTGTACGAGGCACAGATTTGCATGATCCCGCGCTACAGCAAAGGAAGGGCTCACGAGAACCGAGGCTTCCACCTTGCAAGACCCGAACGACCCTCGTTTAATTTACACCTCTGCTCCTTACAAGGCTGGAATCATGCAAATTTAAGCCCACGATGAAGTCCAGCAATTTTACTTTAGGATGGCAGATGCGCAAGTACACTACTCACAGAAAGTTAAGGACCACTCTGGTCATGATTTCAGATAAGAACACTCTGTCAATTTTTAAGATGTTTGTCTTGGAATTTGTTTACAATACTGTAGACTGTCTGCAGTTTTGTCAAAATAAATCCAACAAAAAAAAAAAAACACCTTGTCTTCAAGTATTTTTTTTTTTTAGACAAGGCTATTGACTAAGTCTGCAGTCTTTTGTTTAAAAAAATCCAGGACAAAATCTGAAGAATTCGACGGAGTTGCACTTTTTAAATCATGATCATTTACAGTGGTCCCTAACTTATTGTGAGTAGATAAACTTATTGTGAGCAGATATCTGCAGACTTAGTGTTTCACCTGTCAGTAGCCAAGGAAATTAAACGCTACCCTTGAGCTATCCTATAGTCTCCAGAAGTTTGCCTGAATGAGTAGATGTGGCTTCTTAACGTTCTTATTCCTTTTAGCCCCAAGGTCTCATTTTGGAGGTGTTGCCTAATGACTATGTACCAGTTGCAGGAGATGGATTGACCATCCCTGCTGTAGGGACTCGGGGCTAAATGGGTTAAGCTCTGCTCGGGAGGCTGGCCGTGACAAGATGCAGCCGGTGCATAACCGTTACACAAAGCGCAGCCAACGACAGGAGGCCCCCCGCGGACAGTCACACTACAGTAGGACCTTTTTAGCTTCTCGCCGTATTGCTTGGCAAAGAATGGTTTAATTCCTATTAAGGGTCTTGACTCAGTAAAACAATCAGAAACGTGTGGCACACCTAAAACACCTTTACTGCCGAGAGACAGTGAACATCACCCAGCTGCAAGAGGCATAGATCCTCATGAGCCCCCGCAGCTGCGGGGGCTCATGAGGATCTATGCCTCTTGCTGAGATCACTCTGCATCTATGTTTCTTTGACGGCTGGGGATCTTTGACGTTGAATTTACAATGATTTCATCAACACAATCTGCGTCCACTGACAGGGAAGGGGTGAACTCATTCTACCCCAGACACACCACAGCAAGATATGGATCGACCATGATAGTTCAAGGGTGATGCCAGAACAGCTTGGCGTCTATCGGCGCCAAGCTATTCTGGCATCACCCGTGAACTATCATGGTCGATCTGTGTCCTGCACTGCAAAGCAGTCTTCGGAGGACAACGGCGAAATTTGGGGATTTCGGTCTTGGGGTACGATGAGATAAGCTTGTTGCTTTGGAGTTTGTCCTAGTTTAGCCTGGGCAAAAAAAATTGGTTCGGTGCCCACCGCGGGGTCGCAATTAACGTCATTTCCGCTTCAGTATCAATCAGCGTATTAATCCCGCTGTGAGTGAAGTCACCGCTACCGTTGATTGCATGCGCACTGGAAGCATATTTTGTTTCTGCAATATTCGTTCATTCAGCAACCAGAGGCCACAACCGTCGGTCCAGGACTGAGAACTCCAAACATGGATACACATTGGTGTGAGCAACAGGCATAGATCCTCATGAGCCCCCGCGACTGCGGGGGCTCAAGAGGATCTACACCTCTTTGCAGTTGGGTGGTGTTCAGTTTTTCTCGGCGGTAAAGAGGTTAATGGTGTTAATACTATACTGACGAGCAAAAGAAATGCGACATTTTTAAAATCATCCAAAACACTTTAGTATTTCCGCTGATTCAAAAAAAAATGTCGCATTTCTTTTGCTCGTCAGTATAAAACAGAAGCGGTCGATACTTTAAACCAGGCTGACGCATATCGAGCAAAAACGGTGTCTGGACCGTAGCCTGTGGTTACGGACGCCGCCTTGTTCAACTGATAAAGTGTGCCTCGATGTCTTCAACAACACAAAACCGCAGCACGGTGTGTGGTCGTAAGATTCAAGGAAGTTGTCGTTGCTTACCCAGCACAACTTACAGCCTTTCTCATTTTTGTGCATAGATGCTCACGGGAATACAAACCTCTGTGTCTAAACCAGCCACATTGACATCCGCAGTCTGAGGAAATCTCCTGGTTTAACTATTCGACTCTTTGCGCTGAGTAAACTGAAGTTGGAGAAACACTTTCACTGAGTGAACAAAGGCAAAACACACGGTGTCAGTAGGTGCCGGCGTAAAGTTGAATGAAACGACCATTACTGATATTGTAAATCAAGCCGCCGATTCACAGCGCTGGGTCAAATGTCCACTTTGCTCTTGTTTACAGTCTCTGGTGTCAGAAACGATTTGTCACAGGGACACTGACATAAACACATTCAACCCCGGGGTGGGGGGTGGGGGTGGGGGGTAGTTGAGTGGGTATGGAGGGCTCTGAAGACTACAATACAGGATGGCTGTTCAAAGGTCGAGTTGAACATGCGTGTGTTTTGATTCATTAATAAATAATAATAATAATAATAATAATAATAATAATAATAATAATAATAATAATAATAATAATAATAATGTATATTTTTAAGGCACCTATACTTTCTTCAATAAAAAAGCTCTAGGCGCCGTACAAATGACATACTTACATACATACACCTTGCATCCTACAATATATATATATATATATATATATATATATATATATATATATATATATATATATATATATATTATATATATATATATATATATATATATATATATATATATATATATATATATATATATATATATATATATATATCAAAATGAACATGACAACAAAAATTGCTCACACACGTGTACCATAAAACTAATAACGGATACACTAGACACTACCTTAAGCCTTAAAGGTGAAACTTCTCAAAGTTGGGACTTTGAAGTCACCTGAGTATATTACAGTTCAGAAAACAAATCGACTATGATAGTTCAAGGGTGGTGCCAGAACAGCTTCGCGCCTATAGGCGCCAAGATGTTCTGGCACCACCCTTGAACTATCATTGTCGACCAATCTCTTGTCAGCTGCAGTGCGTCAGGACTGACTGGGATCAGATCATGAGCAAAGTCTACTCTGAGATGTTCTTTCAGAAAACCACTTCTACAGTCTGTCCTGAGGCCGGCGTGGTCCAGCGGCCTAACATTACGCTGAAGGCGAAGAAGAAGCTAAATGAAAGACCTAATAAAAGTCTTCAGTCTGACGGCAAACTCCACACGACACCCTCAACCCAAGGATTAATCTACCTGTGTGAATCCCACGCTCGGTCCATCTCCCACGACTCTTCACAACTATTCTACACACGATTCTGCAAAGTGTTGTTTTTGGTAGCAATTTTGTACGAGTCCAGTTTTCTGCCTGATAGGTAGCAAAGCAAGTAGCAACATTGTTGCAGAGGCCGAGCAAATAGAAAGTCGAAATGATGACATTGTTGCAGTGGCCGAGCAAATAGAAGGTCGAAATGGTGACATTGTTGCAGAGATCGAGCAAATGAAAAGTCAAATAATGACATTGTTGCAGAGATCGAGCAAATGAAAAGTCGAAATGGTGACATTTTTGCAGAGGCCTAAAAAGTTGAAATGGTGACATTGTTGCAGCGACCAAGCAACAACCAAAAAAATTCAAAATGGTGACATTGTTGCAGAGGACAAGAAATAAAAATGTCAAAAAATGGTAACATTGTTGCAGAGGCCTAGGAAAATAAAGTCGGAATGGTTACATTGTTGCAAAGGCCTAGGAAATTAAAAAAAAATGGCCGAAATAGTGACCAAGCAAATAAAAAGTCGAAATGGTGACATTGTTGCAGAGAACAGGCATAAACAGTGGAAATGGTGACATTATTGCAGAGAACAGGCGTACACAGTGGAAATGGTGACATTGTTGCAGAGAACAGGAATAAACAGTGGAAATGGTGACATTGTTACAGAGAAGAGGCATAAACAGTGGTGAAATGGTGACATTGTTGCAGAGAACAGACATAAACAGTGAAAATGGTGACATTGTTGCAGAGAACAGACATAAACAGTGAAAATGGTGACATTGTTGCAGAGAACAGGCATAAACAGTGAAAATGGTGACATTGTTGCAGAGAACAGGCATAAACAGTGGTGAAATGGTGACATGGTTGCAGTGAACAGGCATAAACAGTCGAAATGGTGACATTGTTACAGAGAACAGGCATAAACAGTCGAAATTGTGACATTGTTGCAGAGAACAGGCATAAATAGTGGAAATGGTGACATTGTTGCAGAGAACTGGCATAAACAGTCGAAATTGTGACATTGTTGCAGAGAACAGGCATAAACAGTGAAAATGGTAACATTGTTGCAGAGAACAGGCAAAAACAGTGGTGAAATGGTGACATTGTTGCAGAGAACAGGCATAAACAGTGGTGAAATGGTGACACTGTTGCAGAGAACAGGCATAAACAGTGGAAATGGTGACATTGTTGCAGAGAACAGGCATAAACAGTGGAAATGGTGACATTGTTGCAGAGAACAGGCATAAACAGTGGTGAAATGGTGACATTGTTGCAGAGAACAGGCATAAACAGTGGAAATGGTGACATTGTTGCAGAGAACAGGCATAAACAGTGGTGAAATGGTGACACTGTTGCAGAGAACAGGCATAAACAGTGGAAATGGTGACATTGTTGCAGAGAACAGGCATAAACAGTGGAAATGGTGACATTGTTGCAGAGAACAGGCATAAACAGTGGAAATGGTGACATTGTTGCAGAGAACAGGCATAAACAGTGGTGAAATGGTGACATTGTTGCAGAGAACAGGCATAAACAGTGGAAATGGTGACATTGTTGCAGAGAACAGGCATAAACAGTGGTAAAATGGTGACACTGTTGCAGAGAACAGGCATAAACAGTGGAAATGGTGACATTGTTGCAGAGAACAGGCATAAACAGTGGAAATAGTGACTGGGTTTAGCCCCTTCACTGCCGCCAAAAAACTGAACACCACCCAACTGCAAGAGTTATAGATCCTCATGAGAGTCTCATGAGGATCTATGCCCCTTGCTGCACTTTGTATCCATGCTTCTTAGACAGCTGGGGATCCTTGACGCTGAATGCACAGATTTCGAAAACTGAACCTGCGTCAGATTAACAGTGAAGGGGTCGCGGCGTTCAAAAGGTGGTCGTCCAGCACCCATGCGCCAAAGTGGATACAACAAACTCCTTGCTGGCTGTGCCCTAACCTCTCAAGTATTAATATGTCTCTCTTATCTCGTAGCTCAGCAAATTTATTATTATGATTTACAAGCCCCCAACTCGATGATTTACGGCCTTTGCTGTTGTACAGCAACGTCAGCATTTGAACTCAAGTTCTTCAAATGCTGGCTAGGTTGCTAGGTTAGCTGGATAGTAACATTGACTTTTTTTTGGGGGGACGCCGCTCAGTCATTCTGAACACGGAAAGAGTGGAGACTGCGTGTGATAAGGCAGGCTTTTGATTTCGAAAATTCTAGTTCATACAAAAGTGGTCAGTGTTGTGAATGTTGGACAATGCCTCAATTCACCCGTTCATTGAGTAAAATTGAACCGGAAGAGAAATAGATCCTCATGAGCCCCCATTTGCGGGGGCTCATGAGGATCTATGCCTCTAACTAAATCGCTTTGCACCCCCCCCCCTTACGCCCCCTTCTTTCCCCCCCCCCCCCGCCCCCCCATCGGCTGGACATGTTTGGCTTTGAGTCAATACAGATTTCAGAAACTCAATCTGCGTCCTCTGGCAGGGAAGGGGTTAAAACATCCACCCTAGGCGGGAGATGAATCGGCCATGACAGTGTAAAGGGCGGTGCCAGATTAGTTTGTCCCTTGGGAAGTCGCCAAGCTAATCTGGCACTACCCTACACGTATCTGCCCACTCCATCCAAAGTGCATGTGGGCCTACATGCTGACAGTCTTTACAGAATCTTCGAACGATGTTTTAAAAGTCGTTACTGGTTTTACAAGCGTTAAAAAGCTTTTTGAATTGCGTCACACCTTTCACTCCCTGCGCCAATCACGGGAAATGAAATCGAACGTACCTGACAGCTGGATTAACGCGAACCGCTCCAGACAACAAGGAGGTTAACAAATCGCAAGATCTCCTTTGTGAGTGTTCTGAGTGCGTCTAACAATAGCGTCGCGAAAGGGCTAAATTAAACCCCTTCGCTGGCGCCGAACACTGCGAGTAACAGCGACCAAATGCAAGAGGCAGTTGCGGGGCTCATGAGGATCTATGGCTTTTGCTGATGGCACTTTGTGTCCATTTTCTTTTGTCGTCTGGGGATTTTTTTTTTCTTTTTCTTTTTTTTTTTGGGCGTTGAATTTACGATGATTTCAAAAACACAGTTGGCGTTCACTGGCAGCGAAGAGGTTCGCTTTTGAAGTTCCAAGGTCGTAACATGAAAGACGTTTGTGCTCTTTCTACGCAGGAGAGCTCCACCGACTCGCACCTGGGGTCAGTTGCATGAGCGAGCTTAGTCCTGCACCAGCCACTAAGCAAGGTGCGCCGCTATCGCGGCGCACCTTGCTTAGTGGCTGGTGCAGGACTAAGCTCGCTCATGCAACTGGCTCCAGAGCCAGTAGAAAACCTTTGTTACGCCAGTGTGCCTAGTCACTTGGATTACTGATTAGCAGACGGGTAGAAGAGTCTTGCTCGAGGCAAGACGACAGTTGTGTCTACAGATTTTATCAGTCAAATCCCGCCCTGGAGCAGATCGTTTTAAGTGCATATATACAAATCATATCCGCTCGAAATCGACGTTCCTCTCGAGCACAGGCACAGGATGACGCAATTGTGAGTCGACACTGAATTTACCTTTATAAGTCATACTTTCATGGGGTCTGACGAAACGTAAGGTAAAATCAGTGTCACATTTCACTATCAGCCCACTGCTATCACAGGCGAGGAATGATTGTTGCAAATCGACAACCTCCATACATGGGAAGCAGGACAGAAACAACTGCTGTTTCCTACAACCTGTGTTACAGAGGCGTTCGATTTTGCAACGATCATGTGACAGCTACGTACGACACCGTTCGGCGGAAGAGAAAAGTAGTGACGTAGTTAGGTAGTGACGTGGTTACGCGTGTTTTCCGTCCGGAGCTATATCGTCATGCCTTGCTTGTTCTTTGGCTTTAAAAAAGAAAACAAGGTATAGTACGGTTTTAAACTCCGCCATTGCCGGTCCGCCCAAGCCCGGATGAGAAAGGAGGAGGGAAACAACTATGCTAAACCCCCAAGGAAAAACTACGCCAAAAATGTTGCAAACTACGCCAAAACTGCTAGTCCCCGATTACTATTAGTGTCAGTGGGACAGTAAACTGGAACAAACAACAACAACAGTACGGTTTCACGTCAGTCGGGGAAGCCATTACACGTACACGTGTAGTTGTAGTCCGCGGTTTAGGCTGTTTGACATCGGAGCGCACAGCGGTTTACGCAGTTATCTCCGCAAAGAGTTAATTTTTCTATACTAGGCTTACAACAAATATCAGTTACAGTGGACCTTGAATACCATTTACTTTTAAGAAACTCGAACACTGTGTCAGTTTGGCTGTACTGTCGTACAAAATCAGATTTTTGTTTTCATTAACTCATTCTACCCCAGACACACCGCAGCAAGATAAGGATCGACCATTATAGTTCAAGGGTGATGCCAGAATAGCTTGGCGCCTATGGGCGCCAAGCTATTCTGGCATCACCCTTGAACTATCATGGTCGATCTGTGTCCTGCACTGCAATGCAGTCTTCATAGAACAACGGCAACATTTGGGGGATTTCGGTGTTGGGGTAGAATGGGTTAAGTGACTGATTTTGCATCCCTAAATGCGCCCCAGATATATTAAGCCCAGTAAAACAAAGATCTATTTTCACGTGAATAGGCCAACTTTTCAAACCTGAAACTAGTCTGCATGCTTGATCTCGATACTGAATCTGCAGGGGCTCTATTTATGGTATTGAAAATGGCTTGTTCTGGTCTTTTCATCTATTTTTATCAGTTTTACGACCGTATAGCAAAATCGACAAATCATAGGAGTTCAGTAAAAAAATATTCCATATTATTTCAATTGGCACTAGATGATAGTGGTACAGAAAAGTCTTTCTTTTCGGAGATACCGTTTGGCAAAAACGTGCGCTCCCATGTCAAACGGCTTATACGATTCTACACTTGTTTATAGGCGTGCGTCGAGCGTTCCCTTACAGGGAACGCTCGACGCACGCCTATAAACAAATGTTGAATCTCACCGCAAACCAAGGAACACATCGATCTACGGACAGTGTACCTCTGTGATCTTACCTTGCTCATTTGGCAAAGGCCGTCAACATACATAGCGACTGCTTCCACAGTAACTGCTTGACTCATGTGATCCGTGTGTCCTTTCTAGACTATGTCACCAAAATGAAACAGACAGCTAGCCCTACACACGGTGGAACTACCACGCTGGATTCACCGCCCGTGAACCATCACAGTCGACCACTTTACCACAGCCTTAGTCCCAGCATGTTAGTTCGTCTGCAAGCAATCCAATACAATCTATTTCACATGCGGTTCATTGCGTACCACAGCCATGTCTGAGTGTCAGTATATCGCAGGCACTGTCAATAAATGTCGCTGACGTGTCTAAGGTCAGCTCTTGAAATCAGTGTATACTCAGCTGTATCAGAACAGGATTCAGGTATAGTATTATTAATCGTATTCAGCCGAGTTCCCCGTTCTGCCATTATCGATTTGTTCATTTCCTATCAATGAACATTTCTGTTCATTTTATGTCACTGAACATAGCGGCATGGTTGTCCCGTCACTGTAAACATGGACAGAAACTCTATACCGGTCAGTCAGTCTAGTGTGTACAGTTCGATCAGTGAAAGCCAGAAACCAAACACTGAGCTAACTCAACACAGCCTACCCTACTCTTTATCTGCAAGAGGCATGTGTCCTCAGTCATGAGCCCCCGCAATTGCGGGGGCTCATGAGGATCCATGCCTCATGCTGGCTGGTATTTACGTCTGTAGTTCTGGGTGACTGGGTGTTCTATGGGTGATACAGGGGTGGATCAGCCGGTATGTTTCGGGGGCGTGCGGGTGAGACCTACACCGCAGCACAATATTCAGCCGGATCTTCTATGGAGAGGGTCTGCCTTAACACAAACACCCTTCCTCTCTTCCTTGGGCGACGTTCGCGTACAACGTTTTTTGAATACTTTGCATTACTGCCAACAACAGCAACAGTTTAACCCATTTAGCCACGGGCCCCTGCAGCAGGAGTTGGATTGACCATGATAATTCAAGGGTAGTGTCAGATTTGCTTGGCGCCTTAAGGCGCCAAGCAAATCTGGCACTACCCTTGAATTATCATGGCCAATCCAACTCCTGCAACTGGTTCATAGTCGTTAAGTAACGCTTGCAAAATTTGAGAAATGCACCCGTGGGGCTAAAAGGGTTAACCGATTCAGCCGTCAGATCGCACTGCTCAAAGCTGGGTCTTGTAATTGAACTGCTCAAGTTTCTAGAGGTGTAATATGATGACTCTTGAAAGATTCATTAGACGGATCTACTATGATAGCTTGAATGGTTTGCCATAGTAGTAGGCACCAAGTTATTCTGGCAGCACCTTTCAAATTGGGGAGCTGGGTGGCTCGGTGGTAGAGCGCTCCACTCTCGACCGAAAGGTCCTGGGTTCGAATCCAGCTGGGGTCTAAATTTGTTCAGATCCTGTTTCGGTGCCCCGTCTTTGGAATCACCTTCGTGGTGTACAGAAGACGTCAAGCCCTAAACGCTTAACGTTGTTAACCTTTTAAATATCATGATCTGACCGTCTCCTGCATAACGTAGTATGACAGCGATAAACGACTGAAATATCAAAACCACAAAATGTCTGGAGGGTGAGGGTGTTGAAATGGCCTTTCTACTTGGCAGATTTGGTCACCTTTTCCTTTCTTTTAAAGATGTATGCGGCAGCTATTCTGGCGCCACTCTTGAAACTATCACGGTCGATCCGTCTTCTGAGCTGTAATAAGTAGCAACTGTTTTGAGCAAGCGCCCTTTTTCCCCATTGCAACAAAAGAAGAGATAAAAGCCAGGTGCTGTCTCAACGGAAGTCGTGATATGTCACAAGGGTGGCCGCTAGCCAGGTGCTGTCTCAAGGGAAGTCTTGATATGTCACAAGGGTGGCCGCTAGCCAGGTGCTGTCTCAAGGGAAGTCTTGATATGTCACAAGGGTGGCCGCTAGATAGGTGCTGTCTCAAGGGAAGTCGTGATATGTCACAAGGGTGGTTGCTAGCCAGGTGCTGTCTCAAGGGAAGTCATGTCACAAGGGTGGCCGCTCCAAATAATAATAATAATAATAATAATAATAATAATAATAATACATAGATTTTATATAGCGCCCTTCCCCACGGACAGCAAGCTCGGAGCGCTTTACAGCACATACAAATTATATTAAAAAGGAGAAAATTAGAACGCACTCACTCTTTAAATAAACACCTGCTCGCACCATGTAGGCGCATTCCTAACACGAAACACACACACACACACACACACACACACACACACACACACACACACACACACACACACACACACACACACATACACGCGCGCGCGCGCGCGCGCGCGCGCGCAACCTACCTACATGGGCTACCCATGTACGAAAACAGCCAACATTTCCAGGCAGCACATCCAGACTAAGCTAATCTTGATATCCTACCTGGAAAAGATGGGTCTTCAAATTTGTTTTGAAGGTCATCAGGGTAGGGGATAGACGGACATGCAGGTTGGGTTGTATAGTCTTGGCTACAAATTTCCCCAATGTGCAAATGTTGACCTTATAGACACCGATACATTAATTAAGCACGAACATGTGCACGAATACTCCCCTAAAAAGTTTCAACTGAACTGTCAGGTGCTAAAAATAAGAGACAGCGTGCTTCCCCTTGAAAACGAAACACTCTATGATATAGTCATTGTTTGAGGAACACCGGTTCAAACTAGGGCTGGTTGAGGCATAGATCCTAATGAGTCCCCGCTGCTTGCAGCGGGAACTCATGAGGATCTATGCCTCGTGCAAGTGAACGAGATTCGCAGTGGGTGTGAGTGATTTCACGGCCGTGACTGTTATGAGAGGTGTTTTCATTGCGACGGACGGTAGCTAAGGGGCACATGCTATTGTGCTCGCCGGCTTCAAATGAATGACTATGGGGGGGGGGGGGGGGGGGGGGGGGGTTGTAGCGTAGCATGTACAGTTCTGCTCAGACAAGTAGACTGGTGTTTTCAGGACCAATTTGTGCGTCAGACTAGATCTGCAGAAGGCGTCAGAAGTTACCGTCTAGCTGATGCGACACGAGTTTGTGGCCATGCAGTACAACTTTATACAATCCTGTCACGGCGCGCTTGTTACGGTACCGCAACCTACCTCAGTCGTCAGTTTTGTTCTCTTAGCTCAAATTACTCAAAACATGAGGGAGTAAATAAAGCTGAACAAACAAACAAACAAAAAACACAAGTAGTTAGACGGCTTCGCATTAGCTGGGCGTACTTGTTTTAGAGCGTCACAAACTAAGCGGCACACACACACACACACACACACACACACACACACACACACACACACACACACACACACACACACACACACACACACACACACACACACACACATGCACATGCACACACACACACACACACACACACATACACACACACACACACACAAACACACACACACAAACACACACACACACAAACACACACACACAAACACACACACACACACACACACACACACACACACACACACATGCACATGCACACACACACACACACACACACATACACACACAAACACACACACACACACACAAACACACACACACACAAACACACACACACAAACACACACACACACACACAAACACACACACACACAAACACACACACACAAACACACACACACACACACACAAACACACACACACACACACAAACAAAGAAGAAAAGAAATCAACAAACAAAGGAACGAACGAACAAAGGAATGAAAGAACGAGTTAGTTATTTGGGTTTAACGCCGAGCAGGCAACTAAGGCCATCTCACGGCAGGAATGAAGGAACGAACAAACCAACCAACCAACCAACGAATAAACAGAACAAAAGGATATATTCCTCAGTCTCCTGTCTCAAAAATAAATCAGTGCCAAATATTACATGCAGCATAGATTCTCACGAGCCCCAGAAGTGCGGGGTGGGCTCACGCGGCCGGATGTGTGGCTCTAAGTAGCGCTAAACCCATTTACATATGCGTTTCTCTCGTGAACGAAAAAATGTGTGCTGGTCTGTGATTTTGAACCTTACGGCAGCCGTAAGGTCCAAAATCACAGACCAGCACACTATTCAGTCGTGGTGGAAAAAGTGTGAAGCGTTAGGAAGGGAGATAGAAACACTCTGCTTGGCACTCAATTAGTTTAATACGACTAGTCTCCCTTATGACAGTCGCACACTGGACAGTGTATGACTTGAGCGCGGTCACACCACGCCGTTTCAGTCGAACCCCTCGGAGTTTCGAAATGGCGAGGTACGACCACTCTCAAGGGATTCACCGTTGGTGAGGAAGGTGGTTGAGATGCAGGTGCGTCTCACCTTTGTCAGTCCGAAGTTTCCATTGTCAGAAGTTACTCCTGCAGAAAAAACCAACAAAAATAGGTCAATTTTACAAGAAAGAAAAAAAGTGTGATCAATTTTATTTCATTTCATTTCATTGAACTATCATGGTCGATTCATCTCCTGAGCTGCTATGTAATCTTTAGATGACAACTAATGATCGGGGTTGGTTAGTTTCAGTGGGGTTTACTGACGACGATGGCACCGGAGTGAAAATGGACGGCCCTAACGGGCGGCTTATGGGGGACAGGCACAGCCATTGCCTACGACCTAAACACTGTTTAGTTTAGGCGCACTGCAACTGTGCCACTTTGATTTACCAGGACCTTTAAACGAGCAAGCCCGTCTCGGGGAGCTTCGACTGCCCCAAGACTGAACGCCCGACCTCAGGCGGCCTCAATGCACACATTGCTATGTCTCGGCTGTACGTGCTCACGCAGAGAGATTCGTGCCCCCTCATCATTGGCTCCCAGCGTCAACTGTATGTCGGTTTATCCTGTTGACGCTCTGAACCAGTCAGTGGCAGATTCTCTCTCCCTGTGAAGAATCTACTAAATCTCTGTCACCTAGCAAGGTCAAGCATGGCTTAATTAAGCCGTGGGCTGGCCGACAATGCATCAGACTACGCCATTGCAGGCGTTCTTAATGACGAGTCCTTTAATCTAAGGACGAAAACGGAGCCGTGCCTTCCCAACAAGAGGCATATAGTCTCACGAGGCCCTGTGAATGTAGGGACTCATGAGAATCTATGCCTCTTGCAAATCAGTGGGAGACTACAATCGCTGAGAGACTGAGAATCTTTGGTGATTTTCCCACAAGGCTGAAGTCATCACCAGAAAACGATCCTGGGATACATCTGTCAAACACTCTGCACAAGGCCATTCTAAAACCTAGATGACCTGCCACCAGTGCTAACTGAAACAGGTTTCCGGACCGTGACCGCGACAGCTCAAAGGTTGTACCGGCCGGTTAGGTTGGCGCCTGCTACTGAACCTGCTAGAAGCCCGTTCAAGCCGTATCGACTCCTATCTTGTGTTCTCTTCGTGGCTTGCATACAGCTACTCAAGAATACTGTGATCATGAAATAATAATTATAGGTATTTTCTGCATTCCAATCGAGCCTAAGCTTGAGCAATGCTTAGATCATTGCGACATTAGCATTTTAAAGTGTGTGACCAGTATGCTGCACGATGTTCAACCTTTCTGTCTTGACGAAGTGTGTGACCAGTATGCTGCACGATGTTCAACCTTTCTGTCTTGACGAAGTGTGTGACCAGTATGCTGCACGATGTTCAACCTTTCTGTCTTGACGAAGTGTGTGACCAGTATGCTGCACGATGTTCAACCTTTCTGTCTTGACGAAGTGTTGCCGGAACAATGAGGTGTACGTCTTTTGTCTTAACCCTTATCATTCGGAATACACCAGTGTGTCAAATAAGTTTGACTAAAATAGTTCAAGGGTGGTGCCAGAATAGCTTGGCGCCTCTAGGCGCCAAGCTATTCTGGTGCTACCCTTGAACTAAAGCCATTGGTGTATATCCTTATCTGTAAGTAGTGTAATGTAGCTTGCTTATGGCAGTGTACAAATTTGAAGCTTTTTGCCTCAGTATGATATGGGTTAACCCCTTCAGTGCCAGCTGACACAGCGCGGCTTGTGTTTCTGCGGGCGGCCTCTTGGGGGGGGGGGGGTGGCGCAACTGTGCGGGGGCTCATGAAGATCTATACCTCTTGCAGTTGGGTTGCGATTTTCTTGGCACTGAACGGGTTAAGTGTTCTATTGATGCGAAATACATTGTCAGTACGGTTCGGTTAACCTTCGTGTGAAAGGCCGGGGTGACAATGATGGGTGCTGTGATACACAGTATCCCGTTATCTCTTGGCTTGACTTCGCGAACGAAGATTTTATAGGAGTTGCCCACGACGTCTGCAGGCTTGTTCGTGGCTGCGGAGGCCAATCCGAGACAGGCAGGTTCGACCGCAGTGGCTGCAGGGGGAGGTATGGCCAGGGTTCTGAGTTGCGGCATCTCTGTTTTTTCTCCTGAGCCGCTTGTCCTTAAGGCTAGCTCTGCGAGAGTCCTCTAAGGAGACAGCTGCCTTGTAAAGGGTGGAGCGCCAGGTGTCACGGTCCACAGCAAGCGAAGACCACTGGTGGTGGTCGATTTGGCAGGCACTAAGTGACTTCTTGAGACAGTCTTTGTATCTCTTCTTTGGTGCCCCTCTGTCACGGTGTCCAGTAGCAAGCTCGCCGAACAGGGTGATCTTTGGTAGGCGATGATCCTCCATCCTGGAGACATGCCCCGCCCAGCGGAGCTGTGTCCGCAGCAGCAAAGCCTCGATGCTCACAGTTTCAGCCTGTTCAAGGACCTCGACGTTGGTGACATAGTCACTCCAGTGAATGCCCAGGATGGTGCGCAGGCCGGCAGCGCTGGTGGAAGCGTTCGAGGAGTCGTAGTTGGCTGCGGTAGAGGGCCCAGGACTCGGAACCATACAGCAGGGTGGTGAGGACCACAGCTCTGTACACGCTGATCTTGGTGCCTGTGTTCAGCTGTTGATTGTGCCACACCCGCTTGAAAAGTCGCCCGAAAGCGCTGTTCGCTTTTGCCAGCCTGCTGTCAAGCTCCTTGTCCAGCTTGGCGTCCGACGTGATAATGCAGCCCAGGTAAGTAAACTGGTGCACTGACTTTAGTTCAGACTTGCCAATGGTGACGTGAGGAGGGCGATACACTGTCTTGGGTGCCGGCTGATGGAGGACCTCTGTCTTTTTCAGACTGACCTCGAGTCCAAAGAGCTGGGCAGCGTCTGCGAAGCAGGACGTGATGCGCTGTTTTAGGTTCTACATTAACAATGACAAATTACTGCGGCCAAGAATAGGACCTGCGACCGGTCAGAATAGCAGGCATCCCTGTGTTATGTCTGCCGAATAAGGCGAGACAGATTGTGATCGGGACTGGCCTGAAGGCTGATAATACGCACCTTTCTGCGAACGAGAAAAAAACCAAAAAACAAACAAAACAAAAAAACACACCTGAACGTGAACCGGCAGAGAGCTTGGGTTCTGCAAGAAGCATAGATTCTTACGAGCCCCCGCTAGGTGTCGCTAGGTGCCTGCCGCTAGGTGCCGCTAGGTGCGGTGGTTCGTGAGGATCTATGCTACTTGCAGACGGGCACGAGTAGAGCGTTCGACAAAGGACTCTACCCACTCTTGGGACTGAAGGACATTTCCAATGAAGAGTTTGTTTAACCCCTTGGTCACTGCCGAGAAAAACCGAACACGATTCAGCCGCAAGAGGCATAGATCCTCATGGGCCCCCGCTGTCGCGGGGGCTCATGAGGATCTATGGTTCTTGCTAACACCACTTTGTATATATATATCCTTTCGATGGTTGTGACTTTTGGTCATTGAGGGAAAACATTTTCAGAAAACAAAATATGTGTCCAGTAGCAGGAAAGGAGTCAATGTGATGGGGGTGGGGGTGGGGGGGGGGTGGGTGGGGGGGGGGGGTGAGGGTGGGGTGGGGGAGGGGGACGGAGAGAGAGATAGATCGTCGGCCTCAACTAGCTTTCTTTAGCCAATCAAACATAGACAAGTTGTTCCAATTAAGGAGCAAAAGATATCATTCTTACCATGACTGATCATTGCCGATGTCGCGTTGCTGACGATGGCGTTGGTGGTGGCGTCGGCGGTTGCGGCTGTCGTTGTGTCTGTGGTCACAAGAGGCAGATTAAAAAACTGTCGTGAACAAGCACTGCATGTGTCGCCTTTGTCTGCCCATCCCAAGTTTTGGAGAGTTGTCTGTGATACAGAAGAAGAAAAATGTGTGTCAAGTTTGAGATACAGGCATACGTTGCTTAGGAAGATATATGTTTGATTGGAGGCGGGGGAGGGAGGTGAGGAGGGGGGGTGTTCATTACATGCTCCTTCTTTCCAGTCAAACAATATCAAACAAGGGAGGGAGGGGGAGGGCGAGTGTTTGAAGACGAGCGACAGTCCAGAATCAAGCATAACAATTACTAAAATAATTCTATCAAATATGCGTTAATAAATACAATCTACATTTTCCACCCTAAATTACTTTTGGTTTTCTTGTCCAAAAATCATGGAAGGGGGTGAGGTGGGGGTGGGGGTGGGGGTGGGGTGGGGGTGGCGGCATGGGATACTCTATCACCTACCCTCCCCCTCTGTTTCTTTTTCTTTAGAAACAAAGAAAATCACGATTTTCACAAACATGGACTTCACATAGCAATCAGTCAGCAAACTCCGCTTTTCAGGGCGGGCTGTGAGCTCTCGAAACCGGCACACACACACACACACACACACACACACACACACACACACACACACACACACACACACACACACACACACACACACACACACACACACACACACACACAAACACACACACACACACACCACAACAACAAAGAAAATGTGATAACAATAATAAAATATACAAAATGGACAATTTCTGTCCTCTGACCCCTAATCAAGACGCCTTATCTTGACAGGGCGGCAAGTGAGACAGCGCGTCACGCACATAAAAATCAAATGTGCGTCCATCAAACTATTGACGACTGCGCCCCCTGACACTGGGCAGTGCATGATTACACAATACCTCTGTCGTCCACGTAGTTCTTTTGATGTGCGGTGGGTGGGGGCTGTGTCCCGTGGGGCAAGGATCACTACCTGTGGAGAGGGGATCAGCCCAGGCGGTATGGACTTCATGATCAGTTCCTGCGTCTGAGATACACATGCATAAATGTGTCCTGGTCTGTGCTCTCTACGGCAAATAGTTTCCTGTTTTCACAGTTCTAGTGTCCCACGCGCAGCTTTGGATCTAATAGTTTCCTGTTTTCACAGTTCTAGTGTCCCACGCGCAGCTTTGGATCTAATAGTTTCCTGTTTTCACAGTTCTAGTGTCCCACGCGCAGCTTTGGATCTAATAGTTTCCTGTTTTCACAGTTCTAGTGTCCCACGCGCAGCTTTGGATCTACTTCTGATTTCGGTATTTCCGAACAGCCTCCGTTGAACCCATTTAGCCCTCGGGAACCTGCAGCAGGAGATGGATTGATCATGATAATTCAAGGGTAGTGCCAGATGAGCTTGGCGCCTGAAGGCGCCAAGCTCATCTGGCACTACCCTTGAATCCATCTCCTGCAACTGGTGCACAATCGTTCAGTAACACTCCCAAAATTCGGGAAAAACACCCGTGGGGCTAAAAGGGTTAATTAGTTGTTTTTGGTCAAAATACTGTACCGTATATGACAGAGGCCAGAATCACATATATGAAACGAGGTTGGTCCTTGTCAGCAAAATAGACTCTCCGCATCTGCTTATTACCTCCCCCCCCCCCCCCGCCCCCCGCCCCCTCTCGACCGGAACAGCGAAAGGTATTGATCTCCACGATGTCCTGCAACGTAGCGGGTCAGTTTATTCAGCGATTCTACTTTTAGAATAAGCGCTTAACAAATCTCCTTTATTATTATTATTATTATTATTATTATTATTATTATTATTATTATTATTATTATTATGCGACTACTGGGGTTAATGGATCCACATTCCAGGCTGGAGCAGTGAAATATATTTGCTTTCAAAGCAGGTGGCGCCTAGCCAGGGGCGTGCCTCCTGCTCTCACAGTGGTAGCTTCCGATTACGTGTGCTGGTCCGTGATTTTGGACCTTACGGCCACAGGCTGCCGGGTTAGGTCCAAAATCACACACCAGCACACATATCCTAATCAGTTCTTATATAATGATAATGCGATTGATCACTGTATCGGTCAAAAGGCTCTTCCGAGACCTTCGGCAGAGCAACGCACTTGCAATGTTCGATTTCAGTGTTAAACTTGCGTTGTCCCTTGAGGGAAATTTGGACAGCTTTCACAGAGGGCAAACTAAACGTACAGCCGAGGTGCAGCGGCAGCACCCGACCTACCTACCCGGTATGAACAGGATGTCAGTTTATTTGACCTTACCCAAGTCAAGTCAGTTCAAGTTTATTTCTGTACCTACTGCGGCATTGGAAATAAAAAGGTGGTATGCTGACCGACAGTAAGCGAGGGGAAAGATGTCAGAGGACAAATGTACAGGGCCATTCACACACGCAATCCCTCCTTGTCCCTGACCCATAAAGCTCTAATCATACTACGACGGGATGTTTAACTTTATAGACCATGATAGTTCAAGGGTGGTGTCAGAATAGCTTGGCGCCTTTAGGCGCCAAGCTATTCTGACACCGCCCTTGAACTATCATGGTCGATCTGTCTCAGAACTGCAATGCAGACTTCAAAGGATATTTACAAAAATTAATAATTTCATCCTCAGGATGTAATGAACTAATAAAAATAAATAAATGGAATGCTGGTCTTTGCTGAACCTATCGGTGTTGAGTCCCAATCCCAGTCCAACACACATGTCTACAACTGAACTTGTAGATGCCCTGTGAAGGCAAAAAAGACAGTAATTCCTTTTCTCTGAAAAGCGAGATTTTCATTGTATTACTATGAAAATCTCGCTTTTCACAAAAAAGGAGTTACTGTCTTCTCCTTCCTTTTCCTCCGTCTTCTCCTTTTCTTCATCAGGTCACAAAAATACTGACGTGCAAAGGAAATGCTACATTTTTGGAATCATCGGAAATACTAAAGTGTTTCTGATGACTCCAAAATTGTCGTATTTCCTTTCCTCGTCAGCATACTACTCACCAAATCGAAGGAAGTCCCAACAAAAAAAGAATCTCGCTTAGAAAGGTCGCTGAATTACAACACAGTTGTGTTCAGTTGTGGCTGATCTTTCTAAGCGTGTTTCTGTCTTTGTTGGGATTTTCTTTGCTTTTTACGCTCTTGGTCTTTTTTATGTGGATTTTGTACTCACCAAATCAAGCTTGGCGAAACCATTGGACGTCGGCAGACCAGTCGTCTTTGGCGCTACCGAGGAAACACCGCCTGTAGACGGCACCTGCCCGCTGGACCGCACCTGCACCTGTCTGGTCGTCGGGGTGCAGACATCATCCCTGCAGGACAAGTCAACGGTTTGTTTGGGTGTCAAGGCAATCGGTTTAGCATGCGCCACCAAAGCAATGTTGCTTGTGTCAACAGGCTTGGCGTTGCTATCGGTGAAGGCCAGGGGGTGGGGGCGTTGGGGAACACCGAAAACTTCACGAAATACATTTGCTGGGGAGTCGACCATATTGCTCTTGCTTAGTCGTGTCGTGTTTACAAACGTACCTCCCAAGTTTGTATTGTGTTCCGCATTTTGACCACCCTTATTGCACCGAGTGTAAAACCGATCTGACCGATCGCCATTGGCAAACACGTCTGCAGGAATGAACTTTGTCTTTTCAGCTATTTTCTGTTGAACACCTCCGTGTCCCTTATTATTACGGCGGGCAATCCTATACATTTGTACGTTGAGCGATTGAGGGTCATGCCCACAGAAATGGCCATAGATTCCGCTGGTCTTCGGCCGCTCGCCTAGGTTATACATCATTATAGAGTATGAATCACACTCCAAGAAGGAATCCCCGAGAAACAGATCGTGTTGACATTCTTCTGCAGCAAAGATCGTGGAAGGACTCGAGGCGTTGTTTCTGCACTCCGATTCCGTCCTGTATCCGACTGCCACCTGACCTCCTTCAGAAGGGGAGACTGGGTGCGTAGGTCCAGCTGAGTGTACAGTGCTGGGAAGACAATGGACGAGTTGTGGAGTTTGTTTAGCGTGTTGTCCATCACGCTCCTCCACAATCTGACCGACAGAGCGATCACAGAATCCCCGCGAATTACCCACTCGTCCAGCATGACAGCACAATCTTTTGTCGTCATCTCGCTTGCAGTCGTCATCAGCACTAGACATCAATACGTATTGACGCGACGCAGCTGCATCGTCAAGCGACAAGCGGTCTTCACTTTTTGAATCCGGAAAAGGCTCAGAGTCGATGTTGAATCTTACCCGTTTGCGTTTCGCTTTCTTTGGCATGGGTGAGATTTCGTGCGGATGATAATTTTTTGGAACAAGAAAGATCGTGCCCTGGACAGGTGAGCCGTTATCATTATGTATCGTGGATATGCACTCTTCACGTTCACATCTGGCCAGGGGAGGGGATAAACTTGACAGCAGCGGAGAGGAAGGGGGTGGAGGGGGTGGGGTGATTGTCACTTTGGGAATCTTCATCACGGATACATCTGTTGCGAAGGCAGCAGGCATACTGTTGGCGGTCTGTCACTGCAGCTCTCGTTGATTAACTGTACTGACGAGCAAAAGAAATGCGACATTTTTGAAATCATCGGAAACACTTTAGTTGCATTTCTTTTGCTCGTCAGTATATTTTTAAGTCAGATTGTCAGAAGTGGTCAAAGGTTCAGTAATGATACGTTCAAAGCATCCCACGTTCAAATTCTATTCCTTGATATCTGCTGACAGCCTGAGAAAACACCATACACGTTGCTGTCGTACACTTGACTCGAAACAGCTCCCATAAAATGATGAACAGCTTAACCTTTTGGCTGTCGGTAGCGGTTTTGGTCGTGATGATTCCTACAGAAATCATCTCGACAAAACCCGCTTCTGACAGCCACAAGTTTAATTCATTCGACACCCACGCCGAATGCTTTGCAGATTCGGGTTCAACGCTGTGAAGTCGCTCAGTCGAGTCCATTGCGAGAAGTGAGAGTTGAACTGTCGCTTGAGTTCATTTTAAACTTTCTTCTCAACTGCTCTGGCAGAAGACACTGTCATAAACAGATCTTCTTGCTTTGCACCTAGCTACACTATAGCCAGTCATCTAACCCGGCGCTTAGCCGCAATTCACAACAGCCCAGCTGTAACTCTATAAAGCACCGTGATGTTTCATGTTGTGCAGCCAAGATCACTGTCTGTGTTGAGATGAGACGAGCCTTTCGTTTGGGCCCTATGGCCTACAAGATCACAATGTGTGTTGTCTTTGATTTCGGACCTTACAGTGGGAGGCCGTAATGTCCAAAATCACAGACCATCATACACGGTGTGAATTTTGTGTCGTCTTCACTAGCGTCAACACTGGCACTAGCGCATCTCCACTGGATCATGTAGAAACAGACGCAAGAACATGGACAGGGCAAGTCGTTCCTTGTTAGGGCAAAGCGCCCGCCCACGTAATCTCTGATACACGATGGTCTTAATGCGGACTTTATCTCTCTGTTGCAGGCAGCGTATCCAGACGTCTGCCCGTCAATCTCATTAGTCCTGTGCCTGATCTTAACCCGCGTGGGAAGATAGTAACAGTCTGATTGGCCACGCACGCAGACCATTACACCTAACCCGCTCCTAGCAGAAAAAGACCATCCTATAATGAAAAACTAGTCTGTGCAACGTGAGTTACGGAGATTGAAATGATTTCAGCAAGAGGCATGGATCCTCGTGAGCCCCCGCGACTGCGGGGGCTTATGAGGATCTATGCCTCTTGAGACGTTTTTTTGACCTCTCGTAGGCGTTTGGCGTTTTCTATTCTAACCCGAAAGCCTGATTATAACTTAACTTCAGTAACACAGATGCAGACATCCGCAGGAGATGTGTATATTCGCAGACGCTCATGAAAATCTATGCCTCTTGCTGAAGGGGGGGGGGGGGTGTCGGGGGGCGGGGGGGGGGGGGTCTGGTTTTCGCGTAAATACTCAAGAGGTGAAACGTGCTATGTTCAAAAGTGAAAGGTAATTTTCCGTCACTCGTACGTGGGTAATCCAGGCAGTTTATCAGATATTGACTGTGCTGGGTATGGCCAGACATTACATGGGTGTGACCAACCGTTTGCCGGATTTGTTGCCAGACGACTAAAAGAAGAAGAAAATAATTCAAGAAAACTGTATCCTCTCTTTTTTCACGCTCATAACAGAAGTCGCCTTCAAGTTTATTATCATGACAATTAACACTTGACAGCTAACCACGCCTCTTTTCCTCCCAGCGGTATCGTCAGTACACCAGTCAAGGGGTCAACCCGCTCAGTGCCGAGAAAATCTGGACACCACCCAACTGCAAGAGGTATAGATCCTCATGAGCCCCCGCAGTTGCGGGGGCTCATGAGGATCTATACCTCTTTCTGATACCACTTCGGATCCATGTTCCTAGGAAAGCTGGGGCATTGTGGTGTTGAACTGACGAAGAACCACAATCTGTGTCAACTGGTACTGATGGGGTGAACACCATGCGGACGCCGGAGCTCCTTAGTGTCTATGGCAGCTCTAGTCTGGATATAGCGATCTGGATAGCTCAGGCGGTTCGTCATGATGATGATAGAAGTTTATTGCCATATGTATTAAAACATTAGGAAATCTAGGTGATCCGTCTTTGAAATCACCTCGAGGGTAGACGAAAGACCTTATGCCCTAAACGTTTAACGTTGTTTTAGATCTGTGACCCTCGGGCAGATGGAAATTGTTCGGCGCGGAATTCCGGCGCTGTATTTAAAAAAAAAAAAACCCAACCAAAAACCAACGTTCACGGTAGTGAAAAGATTAACCTGTTCCGTTCCGAGAAAAACTGAACACCATCCAAATGCAAGAGGTATAGATCCTCATGAGCCCCCGCTGTCGCCGGGGCTCATAAGGATCTATGCCTCTTGCTGACACCACGTTGAATTCGTGTTCCTAGGAAGGCTTGGACATTCTGGTGTTAATACAATCTGCGTCAACCGACACTGAACGGGTTAAGTCCACAAGATAAAGTATGTAAATTGGACATGGCAAGGGTCAATTAGAGTCTCTCACAGTTCCTTATAAGGTATAAAGTATGCCTATGTCCACACCAGACAATCAACAAGCAGCACGCGTCAGTCTCTGACTCCAATACACCCAAAACAAAAAAGAACTTTGACAATTCAGAACTCAGAACTGTCACAGTGTCATATCATAACTCAGTTCATCACTGAACACCGAAAGCGAGTTCCAAAGTCAAGATTTTGCAGATTCAAAGCACTCTCACAGTAGCATATCATAACTCATTTCCGTCATCACTGGACACAGAAAGCGAGTTCCAAAGTCAAGATTTTGCAGATTCAAAGCACTCTCACAGTAGCATATCATAACTCATTTCATCACTGGACACAAAAAAAAAGAGAGCTCCAAAGTTACTTCGAACCAGTTTTGTTGGGTGGAAAGTGTCCCGAGTATTTCTCCATGATTGATCGCGCACACATTGCTGAAGTCCTGGTAGCGACACGTATTACGACCTTACCAGCCGGGTGTGGTTCTTTCTGACGGTAACATCTTGAGAACGTTTCATTGTCGGCATGTAAAAACTGCTCTAATCAGCAAACGCCAGTATGTCTTTCTATGAAAAGCGAGATTTTCAATGTAAAACAATGTAAATCTCGCTTTTTACGTCCATTTCTGTCCAAAGCGAGATTTTCAATGTAATGTTTTTTTGCTCATTTCTGTGGAAAGCGAAATTTGCTCTGCAATACATTGAAAATCTTGCTTTTAAGTCCATTTTTATGCAAAGCGAAATTTTTAATGTAATACATTGAAATCTCGCTTTAATCCATTTAGCCCCAACGCCCTACAGCAGGAGATGAATTGACCATGATAATTCAAGGGTAGTGTCAGATGAGCTTGGCGCCTGAAGGCACCAAGCTCATCTGGCACTACCCTTGAACTATCATGGTCGATCCATCTCCTGCAGCTGGTACATAGTCGGTGAGTAAGGCGGCCGTGGGGCTGAATGGGTTAAAGATGGATGCACTGTCTGTTGGCAAATCAGAACAGAATAAACAGGCGTGCGAAAACAACGCACCTTACTGAAATTTATTCTATTCGGAGAGTTGTCCTTCGCTTTCAATTCTGTATTTGACCAGATGTCTTTTCACAATCTCTGATTTGACTCATACGGGCGCCTGTCACGTAAAACGTAATTTGCCAACGCAGATCAACACAAACATTTTCAAGGCTGCAGACGCCAATGCCGTGAGGTCTAAACCACAGACCGACACACCTACTTTCAAGTTGGCAGACGAAGTGAATGGCCAGGCTGATAGCGACTATAAAGTGCGTGAGACGGTTGTGTATAAGATGCTCTTTCCGCCCGTTAGCTGGACAATTGAGTGGTCAGAACCCGTGTGATCCTTCTTTAGTTTCCCCCTCCCCTTCCATATAAGCCCCCCCCCCCCTCCCCAACCCCCTTCCCTGTCCACCTACTTAAGGCGGCCATTCCTTTACAAGGGGCAGCGGAGAAAATAACCCTTTGGCAGTCGGTAGAGCATGTTGTCGCGATGATTCCTACATGATTAACTCTTTTTGGACCATGGCAGTGGCTAGCTAGGTGAAACCTGTATAACTCCAAGAGACATAGAACCTCATGAGCCCCCCCCCTCCCCCCTGCCCCCTGCCCCCCCCTCCCCCGCATGTGTAACCGTGTTTTTCATGCGGACGGGGCTCTTTGGCGTTACAGCGAACATTTAGACGTTACAATTTTTTTATTTCCTTAGAAATAGCGTGTGTAGTAAATGAATTTAGCAATGAGAGGGTTTCTGACAGTGAGCAGGTTGACCTTTTTTGAGGCCCTAGAAGTAGCTTAACGGTTTTGCCAGTCACGGTCAATGTTTTAACAAGGACATTAACCCATTGTGTCCCAGGTACGAAATACCAATATTTTAGTGTAGTCCTCTGAGGACTGCAGTACATTGCAGGAGACAGATCGACCATGATAGTTCAAGGGTGGTGCCAGAATAGCTTGGCGCCTATAGGCGCCAAGCTATTCTGGCACCACCCTTGAACTATCATGGTCGATCCATATCTTGCTGGGGTGTGTCGGGACTGAATGAGTCGGGACTGAATGAGTCGGGGGTTCTTTCTCCGGGTACTCCGGTTCTTCCACCCCCACCCACCAACCCCCCACCCCCCACACTTTGGTACCGGTTTCAGGCCACTTTACAAATTTCAAATACAAGCGGTCAAAAATCTCTGTAACTTCAGTAGCTGAACTGGCCCTTCGTCTGTCTTGTACTGTGTTTGTCTTAAATGGCGTAAATCCGTGTCTGTTACGTGAGTGTGCGTGTTGGGTTTCAGTTCGCGGCGCTTTGAGTCGATTTGCCCCAAAATTGAGAAAAAGCGCCTATATAATAACGGTATTATTATTATTATTATTATTATATTATTAGTTAACAAGCTTTTTATGAAAGATGTACGTGATCTTACCTCCGCTACTGTGCCTTTGGTACTGCACAATGTTTTAAGCGAAAAGGACAAAAGAGTTTAAGTGTTCACACAGAATCGGCGCTGAAAAAATATATACTGCCTGCCCCTGTGTAGTGGATGTCCTTAGTCAATATAAATCTATGCTCATCGTCGACGTAAATCCACGACCAAAAGAAGTTCTGCCTGTTGTTACGGTGACTGCGTGCACAGACACTGGGTCAATTAATAAGCGCAGGGAGCTGACGAAATTAATCTCCGCCCTTCTGGCTTTGCTGTCAGTTTTACAGTCAGCTCCAGCCGAGGAAAACCGACTCAGCATGAGACATAGATCGTCATGAGCCCCCGCGACGCGGGGGCTCATGAGGATCTATGTCTCTTGCAGATGGATCCCGTTTGTTGCAGTGTTCGTTGAGTGGATTAGGTCTATCCGTGGTAGAGTGATAATATTGTCATTGGTTACACCCAAATCAAGGGCAATAATGGACATGACTTTTAAGTGCTGTCCCTAGCCCCGAGTTATAATTACTTTTACTATGAGGGGCGGATAGACGGAGGGGGTATGGGGGAGGGGAGGGGAGGGTAGACGGAGGGGGCTGGAGATTCAAATTTGGATGGAAGGATAAAGGAGCAGGGCTGGCGGGTTGGATGTTAACCCCATTCCCTGCCAAATAACGCACATTTTGTTTCTGAAAGATCTGTGTTCACTGAACGACTAAAAGCCACAAACTGTCCAAAGAACAAGGACACAAAGTGGTCTCAGCAAGAGGTATAGATCCTCATGCGCCCCCGCAGTCGCGAGGGCTCATGAGGATGTATGCATCTAGACTGCGTTCACTTTTACTCGGCAGTGATTGGATTAACTGATCGAAGAGGAGGGGGTGGAGTAGGCGAGACGTTTCCGTTGTTGTTTCTAGCGGTAGTTGTTCTAGGGGACATTATTTCGACTTCATCGAACCCGGCATCGTTATTTCTCGAGTCAGGCAGGGACAAGGGAGAAACAGCTGATGTTGGCATGTTTCTGTACGTAATTAGTTATTGGCCGTTGTCGTACACCACATTTATCGTTGACCTTTGCTATAAAAAAAAATCAATGATTCGTTCGCGCGCGTGTGTGTGTGTGTGTGTGTGTGTGTGTGATTGTGTGTGTGTGTGTGTGTGTGTGTGTGTGTGTGTGTGTGTGTGTGTGTGTGTGCGCGCGCCTGCAGGGATCACACTGCCAAAATGCGCTACCGACAGCCAAAGGTTAAAGTCCTCTTCTATCCAATTCAGATGCGCGTCGATTCGTATAGCACATCAACATTACTGGCGACATACTTCTGACGCTTCACAGTCAGCATAGAATAAAGACGAAAGTAGACGGGGAAAGGCTAGCTTCACACGGTATTACTGCTTTAACTCATTCGAGAGGAATTGCATCCGGATACGCGGCTGAAGACGCGTATCCGGATGCAGTTCGACTCGAATGAGTTAAGCAAAAACCTTAGTGAAATGAAAACTAAAAAAATAAAAAATAAAATAAATACACTATAAACCACTCCAGTACTCGAAGCACGTGGATCTAAAATTTCCGAAGGCAAAAGTGGGTGGGTGCAGGGTAACACATCCTAACCCTCCCCACCCCCACCTCCTACCCTCACCCCACCCAATCCCCCGCGCCCCTCACTTCAAACAGATCCAACCCTGTCTTGGATTGAGGTCCATGTATGAAGTATTTGACCATGCTGGCACAAGAGCCGGGACAATCTGATTTAACACTTTGACTGTCAGTAGCGTTATTGTCGCGATGATTCCTGCAGGAAATCATCACGACAAAAAGCGCTGCCGACAACCAAAGGGTTAATCTAATTTGTTCTTTTACAGGAACATTTATGGTAATTGCAGTTACAGACACACGTAACACACTGTCACGACACCTGAGGCAATACGGTTGTCCTGGTCTGTGATTTTGGACCTTGCGGTCGAGGCCGTAAAAGTTCAAAACCACAGACCTGCTAACATGCTATGCATGTATAATGACAGATTATTGATTGCAGTGTCAAAAGCAAAACTTCATCAACACGTTTCACAGGGGACAGTCTCTCACAAAACCCCGCATAAACATACCGAAATGATATTTGATAATATTTTTGGGCTTTCCTTGAGAAAGAGTGACAACAATATTGGCACATAATTATGATAGTATCAAATATGGCCACATTATCAAGCAAGCAACCACTGTGACCAAATTACATTTTTTTTAAAAAAGAAAGAAAGACTAAAGGGCATTAACTCCTTCCCTGCCACTGAACGTATATTGTATTTCGCAAATCTTAGTTCATTCAACGATCAACAGTCACAAAGCTCGAAGGAACGTGGAAGCAAATGTGTCCTAGCAAGAGACATGGGTCCTCATGAGCCCCCGCGACTGCGGGGGCTCATGAGGACCCATGTCTCTTGCAGTTGGATCGTGTTTCGTTTATTTCGGCAGTCAAGGGGTTAACCTTTTCACATACCGCCGCGACTACACGACGAAAACCACCCAGATGCACGAGGCATGGATGCACATGTACCCCCAGCAACTGCTGGGGCTCATGAGGGTCTATACCACTTGCGGCTGGGTGTTGTTCCTAGCTGAGGTTGTCATTGTGACGTGTTACACTGAACGGCGTGACGATCTCACCTGTCGAGTGCTGCAGCGTCAGTGTAGAGATCCCCAGCGAGAAACTCCGGCACTGTCCAGTACTCCATGAGCGTGCTACACAGCAGCTGACTCCCATTGTCTGTCAGCAGGGCCTGACCCATGTACATGGACCCCATCATGCCACGCGCGCTTCAACAGTCTCTAGGGACCTCACGTTCTACAGGCATCCACGGTGTAAAGCATAATGCACGTGAAGCGCGAAAGAACCGATTGTGTCAGTTGCAGCTTGTGTCAATTTATCAGTATTTTGCTGGTGTTTATTTCAGGAGCAGATGATATTCGCCGTCACTGCATGTTTTATCGTCGTGTAGGCCCACATCTAGTATTGTTTTCACGTCCATCGGCATCATCACCATATTTATCTTCAGTAGCATGCAGCATCAAAGGTCCACGAAGCTTCTCAAAGCATATGGCCGGTCGCGTACATCTAAATATGACTCAATAAGGTTCTGAAGTTCAGTTCATTATTGATGGTATCTGCGTGGTCGGCAATGCCCAGCGCTGCACCAGAACTCTTCCCTGGGTTTCATTCGATATCTGCCAACAACGGTCCAATCCCAATGCGCAAATGGCCATCGGGCCGACGTCGGCCGCCGTTGGCCCGCGCACGGCCGTGCGCGGGCCAACGGCGGCCGACGTCTGCCCGATGGCCTTTGCGCACTAGTATTTACTATGGATATCTCATATCCTTTCAGGTCTGACCACTTTCTGCTTCAGACATCTGCGATCTAGTCTACGGTTCTGGGGTCAGTTGAATGCGTGAGCTAAAGTCCTGCGCAAGCCACTAAATACGGTAGTCCGCACCTTGTATAGTGGCTTACGCAGTACTACGATCACTCATGCAAGCTGCTCCCCCCGGGTGAAAATGTCTAATTTCCTTTGCAACACGCTGTGTCAATTCTACCTGCAAATTTTGCACGCTGCGCAACGACAAAAATTACCGTCAACCGCTTCTGGCGAAATGGAGAATGGAGACTGTAGTATCTCAGTTCAAACGAAATTATCACCGCATGAATCACCAGTACTAACAACAACACTGAAAAAAACCCCAACCAAACAAACAAAAAAAACAAAACACAAAACAACGTTGGCCGTAATGAAATTCATCGCCACATGCTCCGGCCAGAACAAATGAAACAAAAAAAGTCGTAAATCACTGGAATCGACGTTTTTTATCGATTGCGGGCCCAGACAGTGTGTCAACATCCACAGAAGCTCGGCCAGCTCACCGGAATAACGCCGTCCTAACTGAGACACATTTGACGAGCAGATAAGAGCCAGGCAACTTTGTTCGTAAGCGAGAGGCATAGAGGCTGTCGCAGGGGCTCATGAGAATCTATGCTTCTTGCAGATGGAAGCTGCTAGTCTGAATGAGGAGCTTAGCAGCTGCACGTGCAACACGAAAAATAGTCTGTTTCTGTCCTGGCGGTGTGACAAATTGCCGGAAAATGAAGCTCCCGGTTGCTGGATCTGATACGCCAAATGTCGTGTGCGCGAGAGATGGGATTAAGAGATCCGCAGCATTTGCCATTAGTCGAAAGAAATCTGTGGTCAACGTAACCTGATGAAAATTAAGACATGATTTCCCTCTCAGGCGTCATACCGCCTCACAGCTTTGTCCGGAAATACGCATTACATCATCGTCATATCAACCTTAACCCCTTTCCTGTCATGCACTGGGCGCATATTCTGTATCTGAACTCTTTGTTCATAGTGACGCGTCTAAATGCCACAGCCGCCCAAGAAAATGGTTCTAAATTAGTCTCAGCAAGAGATATAGATCCTCATGAGCCCCCGCGACTGCGGGGGCTCATGAGGATCTATGTCTCTTGCTGTGGGAGCTTGTTCAGTTTCTCTCGGCGGTGAATAGGTTAAATCGTGCCAAGGGTTAAGCAAGAACTGTAAGCGTACGACTATGATTAACAATCTCTGTTTGGCACCGCCCATGAGCTAGCATTCTGTGCAATTGTTTACCTGTCTGAACTGAACGAGAAAACTGCACTGTCAAACTGAGCTTCTTCTTCTTCTTCTTCATCTCGAACGCCGTCACACTTGGAGTTTGGCTCTCAAGATGAAATCTGTGGTCTTCTGTGGCACCTCCACAGGCCCGTACAGTTTCTCTTGTAGAGTGGCGGGCTTCTGCCATATCTCCTCCCTCAGCAGCTGGTGGTTCCCACAGTCCTGGAGGATGTGCTCTGTGGTTTGCTCTGCTTCTCCTCAAGGGCACAGGGGAGATGGCACGAAGTGAAAGCGTCTGTGCAGGTGGAAATTGAGTCGGTTGTGCCCGGTCCTCTGACCTCTTTTCCTAATTTTTTATAGGGAAAATGAGGTGGTAGAGAGAACGACTCTCGTCCGAAAAGGTCTCGGATTCAAACCCAGCTGGGGTCAAAATTTGTTCAGACCCTTTTCGGTGCGGTGCCCCCTAATTGAAATCGCCTTCGTGGTGGACAAAAACGTTAAACTTCTCCCGCTTTCTTCAAAATAATATGCAAATCATATCCCACCTTTGGCAAATGAAACCGATGTACGACCCGAATATTCGCAGACGACAGTTGTCACACTCTTCCTACCTGTCACCAAGGGATATTTCATATGAAATGTGGCCCACATATTCGTGGGTGGTTATCTGCCGTCTTACGGCAAAAGCCAGCAAGTCCCTTTTTGAGAAAAGCGAGATTTTCATTGCCATACAATGAAAATTTCGCTTTCCTCAAAAATGGACATCCTGGGTTTTGGCATAACGGCAGCAGTTAATGTCTTATCTGAGTTAATGCTCTTTCCACTGTCAGAACAGTCGCCTGTTGGACTGAGCAAATTATCCAGTTCACAAAAGGTCCACGGGCCGACATCGGCCGCAATTGGCCCGCGCACGTTCGTGCGCGAGCCAATTGCGACCGACGTCGGCCCGAGGGTCTGCAGCGAACTGCATTATGACGCCAAAGCTGCAGCGAACTGCATTATGACGCCAAAGCTGCAGCGAACTGCATTATGACGCCAAAGCACTCAGTGCCATTTTTGCCTGACAGTTCAAAGCGCTGTTTCTAGTACGGCACAATATGGCACACTTCCTTTTTGTCTTTGTTCTGTGGCTGTTTTAGGCCCAGAGACAAATAGTCAACATTCTACCAGCATTTTTTGAATACTCTTCCCCTTGTCAGCGCCATCGAATGTCCGCAACGCACTCAGCAACATAAGACGTGAAGTGTCCGGCAGTTCAAGACGTGAAGCGTCCGGCAGTTCAAGACGTGAAGTGTCCGGCAGTTCAAGACGTGAAGTGTCCGGCAGTTCAAGACGTGAAGTGTCCGGCAGTTCAAGACGTGAAGTGTCCGGCAGTTCAAGACGTGAAGTGTCCGGCAGTTCAAGACGTGAAGTGTCCGGCAGTTCAAAGAATTTTTCGTAATGGTCATACTTCGCTTTCTTGTTCAGTGTATGAATGTTTCGCTTCAAGAGCAACATGAGAAATATTCTAGGAATATAATGGAAACAACGCCATCTTCTGTGCGATTGACCAGATCAAGGCGCTCGGGGACACAGGGTCTAAAGCAGTTCTATAGCAGGGTCTAGCAGTTCAAAGCTGCGAATGAAGATAAGTAGCGGCTAATCTCTCTGTTTGTTTGTCTATTTTGACAAAGGGTATTTACCCTAAATATTAATAAATTGTGTTGTACCCGTCTTTTCTAAGCGTGTTTCTTTCTCCGTTGGGTACTTCTTTGCATTTTACACGCTTGGCAGTCACCATTTTGGTCTGGATTGTTTAAAGAGTTCTTCGTATACATAATAGTCACATTTCACTTTTTTGGGGTTTGTTTGTTTGTTTATGAATGTTTTGCTGCAACAGCAACACGACTAATATTCTAGGGACATTCTTGCAACATGTTATTCTATTTAGCTGGTAGCTTGTAGGGCTGTTTCCCAAAGCACTACGTACAGATCGCTGCTGACGGATCTGAAACATCTTGCTGGTTCACCAATAGTGCCCGATGCCTCGATCTCCAGGCTGAAGTAGCGCTGCGCCGGACAATCTCCGTCCACTCAGTTTTCAATGTAGAACTGAAATTGTGTGATCGTACATCACAACCGTCTTCTGACGCCAGAAACGCATCATACACTGATTATTAAGCCGCTATCTATGACAACACGTGAAATATTGATTAAACAATTCCTTTGCAGATTTCAGTGATCAGTGCACATTACTGATCGTACTTATAGCATACATAAAATAATCAGACTGAACACAGTAAGTCCGGCAAGAAGCAGGCAAAACGCAGTACACTTTTTGCTGCTGTTGTTGTTCAATATACTGTCTGTTGCTATCTTTCTTTCCGTCGGCGTCACTCTGCAATCTCACTTGCAGAGACATGAAGTCAAAGGAAGTCGCCCAATACTGACAAAACGCAGGCAAAACATATTGTTTTCATTCCTACGTCAGACGACCAATCTCTTTAACCCATTCAGTCCTGACGCACTACAGCAGGAGATGGGTCGAACATGATAATTCAAGGGTGGTGCCAGATTGGATTGGCGCCTGTCGGCGCCAAGCTAATCTGGCACTGCCCTTGAAATATCATGGTCGATCCATCTCCTGCAACTGGCGCACAGTCATTAGATGTCACCTCCAAATATTGGGAAATACGGCCGTCGGGCTGAATGAGTTAACACAAACCGTGCCATGTGACCTCGCTACAAAAACGCGTGTAGCCAAACCCTTGCTACCAATTCTTTATAATGTAGTCTGAGGCAATGCGATGATGTTAACCCCTTGGCTGTCGCTACCGACTTCCAAAGTCGCTAACGAAAGCCGAAGGGTTAAAATATCTTTACCCGTATAAGAAACACAGGCGAAAGGTAAAAAAATCACAGACCGGCAAACACATCCTACACGCAATATCATCATGCGCATTTACCCATGAAAGATTAAACTCAGGCCGTTTACATCTGATAACTTCTCGGTGAACTGACGGAGACTAACCATGGAGCGAGCTGTTCACACAGTGCCAAGTTGGCCATGCGCACTGCCGAAACGGATTGTCGGGGTTGCAGTGCACATTTAACCTTTTTGCGTGTCGGTAGCGGTTTTAGTCGCGATGATTCCTACAGTCATTGCGACTAAAACCACCGACTACCGCCACCCAAGAAGGGTTAACGCCATTTTAGACAAAGTATGCTGTCCTCACCATATTTTTTTTCTTTTCACATACGAGTGAAACACGGATAATATATCCTTAATTAAACACGGATAAAAAAAAGAGCGTCAAACCGCGCGAATAATACAGCGTTAAAACGTGTTTTTGGATTTCTAAAGCGCAAAAACAGCACGCATTATCTCCCTTTCTCTGCAGGTTTGACTTTTTCCACGACAGCAAGACAAGGGAGATAATCCAATTTCACTATCGATTTGAATCCGTGACTGATGTCTTTTTTTTTTCCCGATCAGTTAACTTCTCCTTGGCAATGGCCTGTTTGGACAACCTATCAAATAAGGCGTGAATTCCTCACGATTTTTTGTTTTGGCGTTAATCGATCGCTTAAACGGTCTAACTTTTATGAATTTCTCTGAATACATTTAGGACCCGCTCAAGTCTTCAGCAGAGTACGCAAAACACAGCAATAGTTTTTTTTAGCTCTTAAAAGGTTCCGTTACCTCTTTCTCTGCCAGAGAGAAATAAAGAGATGGATCGACACTGAAAGCTTAAGGGATCGATCATGATCGTTGAAGCGTAGTGCCAGATTAGCTTGGCGCCTGAAGGCGCCAAGCTAATCTGGCACTACGCTTCAACTATCATAGTTGATCCATCCTTTGCAGCTTTTTCGAGGTAATCAGAGGACACCTAACATAAATCAAACACGGCCCTGAGCTTGAAAGTGTTGGAACAGGTGGTCACACAGCGCGGGTTCCCAGTGAAGAGAAAGTTATTTCACGAGTGCGGCCCAATGTTGTCCCATTTGCTGACTGTTTCTTCTGAATTCCGGCGGTTCATTTTTCCGAGCGTGCAGAGCATAAGGCCAATATCATTGTGGCGATTTCCCCTTGTTCCCAGCAGGTCTGCGCGTCATAAATCACGCGTTAAGAGGACCCGTGTGTCACAAAGCCTGAAAAGATCGGGGGGTCGTTAGACCGGCTCGGTATCATACCACCTGTATCAAGATTGGTACAGTCGCTGATTCTGATCATATTATGCGTGCGGAACGCGTGTACCAACCCCTTCACTGCCAGTGGATGCAGATTTTTGTTGTTGTTGTTGTTTTTTGTTTTGGAGGGGGGGGGGGGGGGGGGTGATCGTAAATTCAGTGTCAATGATCCCCGGCCGTGAAAGGAACGCGGGTAGTGAACTGGTTTCAGCAAGACGTTTAGATCCTCATGAGATCTAAAACTCCTGCAGTTGGGTGGTGTCCAGTGTTTCTCGACACTGAACAGGTAAAAAGTTCTGCGGAAAAGATTCCCCTGGGGGGCACAAATCCTCACGCGCCGCCTCATTCTGCGAGGGCTTATGAGGATCGATGTTTTCTGAATGATTTATTTAGATCTGTGCTCGACCACAAATTAATGAAAAAAAAACATCAGAATTCTGTCGATTACCTTCAACTGCTTCTGTTAGTAGTAAAGCCTGCAATTTGGATATCGAAAGCAGCGTGTCTTTCCGAGCGAAGAGATCCCGCATGAACTAACTGAGCTGAACTGTATTGACTACATCAAGCGGGATGTTCACCTGCGAGCTTGTCATGGCCAGTCGACTTGTTAGGCTGGTTAGTTCGGGGTTTAACGTCCACGGCACCGAAGTGATAATGGACAAGTAGACTTGTTCCAGGGAAAGCTACCGTTTTAAACGGCCATCCGTCCCCCACAATGTCCGGCTGCATCTCTTTCCTTCAAGAAACTGCCGCTTAGTTCGCCGTGCAAAGTTTGACGGCGCATGTTAAGCTTTTCACCGCCGAGATGATCATGGAGAACACGATCCAACTGCAAGAGGCATAGGTCCTCATGAGCCCCCGCAACTGCGGGGGCTCATGAGGATCTATGCCACTTGCCGATACCACTTTGCATCCATGTTCCTGGGACGGTCGGGGATCTGGATGAAACGAAGAGCGTAGAAACACAATCTGGCAGAGAAGGGGTTACAGAGTCACACTCGGCGCAATGGGCAATTCTCCACTCAGTGATGCATTCTAATTGCAGGTAGTTACGTTGTGTTCACGGTGTACGCTGCATGTGCTAGGTTGTGATTTTTGGACCTTTCGGTCTTGTGCCGTAAAGTTCAAAATTTCAGATTAGCACACATTTCACAAATAACTCAATCACCTCAAAAGGAGCCCTGGAAAGGATTATTATGGAGCTCGCACGTGCCTTTCAAAGCGCAGACATCACATCGTCAGAGGACTGAACTGAACTGCAGCCATTGGAAATCAAAACAGGTCCAACAATAATTGATCTTGATGAACGTTCTCTTTTTCTCTTAGTCGTTTGAGCGGCCGCCACAGGTAACTGGCGTTTGGTTCGCAATATATAGGTGTGTATTGTTGCTCAGGAAAACGTACAAGCACATACAATGGTCTCACTCAGTGATATACCTCAACAACACAATTGCCTCACTTCCCGTCGAGTCAGAATCCGCGGCCAACAATCGTCTGCAATTGAGTGTCTCCAGGCAAGTTCCTTTCGCCGTTTATGGCGTGTATGTTGAGCGCACTTTGATAGTCGAAGACTGAACCACTATGATCTCTCATGCCTGGGGACCACAGACGCAGATAGTGTCTATAGGAGACATTACTCCAGAAGAGACCAAGTAAATTACAGGGGCCTATGAGCATCTATGCCGCTTGCAAGTGTCTGTTGCTGCAGGATTAGAACGACATTGCACTGCATAGACCAGTCTTTCAATAGGTCAGGAACAATGCATTCCACTAGCACTAGAATAGATCCTCATGAGCCTCACCAGCCGTAAGACTAACGACGTTCTATGCTAGTAGAGATAAGGTAATTTACATCAACGCTTTTTTCACTGAGAGATGGATCCGTGCACAAACATCAGGTGTGCTCTTGTTCAACACTCATTCATTCCACGACAGGTCAAAGAAGCCTACACGAGTTGAGTCCCCTGACAACGGCTCTTATAAGACTCAACTCGTGTAGGTAAGTTCCCGGGACCCGTGATTCCACTCTACTGTTCAAGAAGTGCTGTGGACACCTCCGCTTGTGAAATACAGACGATAAGAGGATAAGGAGGGGTAGTATCCATCATAAACTCTTACAGTCGGTCTCAAAAAGTGTATAGCTTTTTTTCAGTGTCTATCAGCGACAGCAGCATTCCCCCCCCCCCCTTTGTGCACAGTACCGGTAGCTGCATGCACAAGAGGGTTAAAATGGTCCCTCGTGGGTAATTCACAAATGCGGACATAAGTAACAGGGGCGGATCAGTTACCTCGAGGCGGGGGGGGGGGGGGGGGGGCGGGGGGATCCAACTTTTTGTTTGGGACCTTCAACCTGACACAAAAGGCCTCCCCGACAAGGGATTTTACAGCATTTTAAACAGACTGATTTGAGTGGGGGGGGGGCGGGGGGAGGAGGGGGGGGGGCGGCGGAACCCTTAGGGTCCCCCCTACTAGATCCGCCCCTGAGTAATCAGGGGAACCTCGCTAATCAAAGTGCAGTTAAACACTGTTATTGTTACGATAAATTCTTCTTGTCAGTGACATCTGTTGCACGTAATACAGCTATTCTTTTCTTTCTTCTTTTGTACAGATTATTTGCAATGCAACTGAACACTCTTCAGTATGATCATTAACACTGAGCTTAAGATGATGACTAAGTCCTCTATATACTGCTCGGACGAATTTGCGGCACGTGAAGCAGGGTGGTGTGGGAGCTGAAGCTTTAACCCCGTCACTGCCACTGTACGTACACTGCAATGCTGAAATCTATACAAAGTGGTGTCAGCAAGAGGCATAGATCATCATGAGCCCCCGCACTTGCGGGGGCTCATGAAGATCTATACCTCTGGCGGGTAGTGTGGTGTCCATTTTTCTCTCGGCAGCGAATTGTGTTGTTACGCCTTGTCGATACACCTAATGAACTTTAACGGCAGTTTGGACACGCAGCAAAAGCACACGCGTAATCGCACTTATTTATTCTGCGCTGCCGTAAGCATTGTCAATCTATTTTTAACTGTTTCGCGTACTGAAGGCGTTGTATTTCTAGAACGGAGCAAAGTCATTGTCAGATTACTTGACATACATACGCCGTGTCCTGAACTGGATTGTCCTGTGTCTAAATGAACCATAACTAGACCTGTGTGTAGCGTTTTGTAACCATCTGCAAGGCCGGATCCAAGTAGGGGGGGACGGGGGGGGGGGGGGGGGGGCAGGGGGTCCATGGACCCCTCCTCTTCCCCCATAAAAACTACAACATACAACTTTGATACACTTGTCACAGAGTGCCTGGTCAGGGTTAAATTACTGATTAGGGTTAACATGTGGGGTCAAAGCCCAGGCGCGTGATAAATGGGCACGCTGAAAAGGGAATCCCGGCGTACGTCGGTAGAATAATGTGTGAGACAGAGTAAATAGACATCGGTATATGTCAAGGTGTCCAAGAGGCCGGAAGAAGTCAGGAGTATCTTGGGAGAGAATATGTCAAATAGACATTAATAAATGTTCAAGTGTCTAGGCATGGGTATGGATGGTCCACGTGGTAAAAATAATGTGGGACTGTGGATAAGAACACACGTAGTAGAAGTAAAAGTTGAATTAGGCAGATGTATATAAGGAATGGTCGGTGGGCGTTTCGCGGGGGGCCCCGTTGCTGAAGTGACACGTTGTGGTACCCTCTAGACAGCGCACCGACCATTACCATGTTTTCAAGACAACGCCTCGCATTGTTGGGTGAGTGGACTTAAGCTTTTATTGTATCAAATGCCAGAAGTAAATATGGTGATGTAAACTCCTTCACTCTCCCCTTATGTCTGAGAATGCTTGAAGTGTGAATGATCCTGTTTGTGATTCGTAATGTGCTTGATTGTCAGCGTTAAACGTTGTTTTGGTTAGTTGTTGTGATGGTTAGTTGTTGTGTGATTAGTTGTTGTATGTGATATTTAGAGAGGTGCATGAGTTAGCATGACGGAAGCCTGATTAGTGTCCTCAGCCACCGTACCTCTCAGATAAGCGAGTCTGCACCTATTTCTGATCGTACAACTAATTGACACGGATAGGTCAGCCTGATTGGCGATGCCTCTTGTATTCATGCAGTATTGATTTGATAAGGAGATACGTGCTCCAGAATCCCCAGGAGCGTGTTAGCCCATTTAAACACGTTGATTAATCGATCCTTAAACGGCTGAGTGATACACTACAGAATGATCTGCGCATTGAGTTATATTATAAATATGAGAAATGCGCCATATAAATGCCATGTAATAATAATAATAATAAATAATCTGTGCTCACCTTGGTGAAAAAACAAAATAAAGCCATACTCAAAACAGTCAAAACTCTGCTTTAGGCGTCTGCTTCAGGTGGTTAATTTCTCCCAAATAAATTTTCGACCCCGCCCCCCCCCCCAAAAAAAAAAACATGTAAGTGATCCGGCCCTGATCTGTTACAGAAGTGTATCTTTGAACAGTTACGGCGGTAGTGGGCCTTCAAGGTGAGAGACTTTGGGGTGGAGACGGTCGCGACTTGTGGAAGTAGGTGGGAGGGGTGGGAGGGGTAGGAAGGGGGAGGGGTGGGGAGGGGGGGAGATTAATGTCTGAACGTACTGCTTTATCTTACATTATTCGTGTCATTTCCTCGAAACGCCGACAATCTTCAAAATTTAGGATAATCCCCTATGGGGTGTCTCCCCCTGCCTGGGGCACTACACCTCAATCCTTCTGAAGAGAAGTGCAAATGATAAAGGCAAAGCAAGACTAACATTTCGCGCCAGAGAATCTTGACATAAGCTTCAGTCAAACAGAACTGTTTGAGCTTGGGATTAAAATGAAGTTCGTGAAAGGTGCACCAACAAAAAATATAATCGCATCAATGTAGGCTGAAGCACCTGTAATTAAAGATCGGCTGTAGAAACACAGAAACACAGTACGCATACAGACGTATATAGAAAGGTAATGCCTTCGTGCTCCACATTCTGCAGAGGCTCATTAGCATCTATGCGCCTTGAACCGATGCCTCTAACGTCATTGCAGTTTTAGACCCTGGATAACCTCGTCAACTTGAAACATGGGATGCACGAACCGGGCCAGCAAGAGGCATAGATCCTCATGAGCCCCCGCAATTGCGGGGGCTCATGAGGATCTATGCCTCTTGCAGACACCAGTTTTAATCCACGGATCTATGCCTCTTACATTTTGTGTGTTGAGTGCTTCTTGTGTCCCGGCAGCGAAAGGGGTTAATGAGATTAGACGCAAGTTTGTTGAAGGTGAAGCGAGCCCCGTGATTAAAACTTGACTTTGGTGTCCTGCCCTCCAGCATGGCGGCTACGCGGGGTCGTAGACTTTAACCTGAGGGTTCCAAAATCTGCAGACGTAAATCTGCGCCGCGCTTATCTCAAAGCAAGATGCCTAGATTCCCGAGAACCCATGCGGCTGCATGAGAATCTATGCCTTCTGCAGTCGGAAGGGAATGGTTCAGGGAGCGTACAGTTCAAGTTTGGTGCCGAGATGAATTTATGTGTGTGATGATCATTTGCGCCCATAGAAACACCAAGTTGTCAACCCTACAGAGAGATTGAGATTATGAGCATGCTGATACAGTCAAACCTGTCCAGGCGACCACTTGTAAAATCCGACCATCTGTCTAAGCTGACCCCCCCATGTTTGGTCTCACGGTCTTCTTCTTCTTGCATCTTAGACGTACTTGAGCAAAGAGACCACCTCTCTAAAGCGACCACCTTTTGAGAGTCCATTGAGCGGTCGCCTTGCACAGGTCTGACTGTATGTTAATGTGTTACGGCTTTGTGCTGGTCTGTGATTTTGAACCTTAGAGCTCTGTGCCAAAAGGTCCTAAATCACAGACCAGCGCACGAAATTAACCCTTATCATTCGGAATACACCAGTGTGTGAAATAAGTTTGACTAAAATAGTTCAAGGGTAGTGCCAGAATAGCTTGGCGCCTCTAGGCGCCAAGCCATTCTGGCACTACCCTTGAACTAAAGCCATTGGTCTATGTCCTTATCTGTAAGTACTATAATGTAGCTTGCATATGGCAGTGTTTTTTAGCCTCAGTATGGTACGGGTTAACCCCTTTTCCGAGAAAACTCTAACACCGCTCAAGTGCAAGAGGTACAGATCCTCATGAGCCCCCGCAGTCGCGGGGGCTCATGAGGATCTATACCTCTTGCTGAGACCACTTTGCGTCCATATTTCCTGGACGGCGGGGGGGGGGGGGGGGGATCTCTGACGATGTGTTTACGGTGATTCCACAAACTCAGTCTGCGTGCACTGGCGGCAGTGAAGGGGTTAATCATTCTATTCCTTAGAGCCCTGTTATCACGCAGAGCTATCACCAGTTATTGGCGTACATTAAAACTTATCACTGAAATCCGAGCGGCAATACTTCTTTCACGTAGCTGCAATCAAATGGTCATTTAGGATTTTTATTTGTCAAACTGCTTGACAGTGTTAGAGAAACCTGTTGAATTGTGAAGGCTTATTAATTAGTTGGGTTTTCAATTTCTCACCCCTTGGTTATGTTTATTGTGCGTGGATTGTGAGCCGGGCCAGGCGCCCAATTCAAATTTATGTCCAGCGAGCAACAGGGCACTGACTGGTAATTGGGCACGAAAACAATGCTGAGCACTCTCAGCTTTAAAAGGACACTTCAGAAAATTAATTAATATCATGAACCTTGTCAAATTCGAGGTCCAAATTGAAATACTGATTTTTTTTTTTTTTTTTTTTTTTGTTGTTGTTGGCCTCAGTGATATGAGAGGCAATTGCTTTCCCATCCATTGGCACACAGCAACGCTATTACGCCGCGGCTCACAAGCACATGCGCGCGCGCGCACTCACTCACGCACGCACGCACACACTCACACACACACAGGCATCATTTACAATCGATAACCTTTTGGCTGTCGATAGCGATTTTTGTCGAGGTCAGTGATTCCTGCAGGCCGGAATCACCTCGACAAAAAAAAAACGCTATCGACAGCCAAAAGGTTAGAATCCATTACCCCTTCCGCTCATTCGTGTATCAGACTCGTTTGGCTTCAAAGAACAACTCACAGCTGTCGTGCACAATAGGAATCATTGTATAAGAAGGAAACGCGTCGACAACACTTTCTTGTTCGGCGGCCATTTCTCAGGGCACGTAACCCTGTAACTCTTTCCCTGCCACTACTGGACGCAGATTGTGATTCTGTTCATTCAACGCCAAAGCGCCCAAGGAACATCCATCCAAATGGTGTCAGCAAGAGGCATAGATCTTCACGAGCCCCCGCTAATGCGGGGGCTCGTGAAGATCTGTGCCTCTTGCAGCTGTTTCGTGTTCACGTTTTTTTTTCGGCAGGGAAGGGGTTAACTTCCGTCTGACATCAGCGAAAGATAGCATTTGATGGATCGACCTTGATAGCTCAAGGCCGGGCATGTGTCAAACATGCCAGGCACTGCGGTCTCAGTTGAGATATAAACATACACATAGCCTACATTCTCACACTGCCGGTATTTGGCACAAGCCAGTAAGTCAAAAGCTAGATTTTCATGGTATGTCAATGAAAATCTCGCCTTTTTCAAAAATGGGCACGCCGGATTTTGCCATTTCACGCCAACACTGTGGAACCGTCATTCACAATTGACACTGGAAGTGAAATGGTTCAGTTTTGTTTCTTTGGTTTTGGCCCAGGTTAAGGTCGTAAGGTCCCAGATCAGCACACTATGTTATTGTTACCGGAGCGGCCCTGCTGCTTGTCCGAAATAAGTCTGAGGCGCTTAAAGGCCCACTACTGCCGTAACTGTTCAAAGATACACCTCTGTAAAGGTCCCGTCACACATGCCGGTTGTGCCCCGATTTTGAAGCCGATTCCGATCCGATTGCGATCGGATGACGTCATATATCCCAATCGGCTGGGAATCGGGTGTCTAGAACCTGCTCTATTTTTCCGATCCGAATCGGCCCCGATTGTAAGCTTCAACCAATCAGAGCGCGTCTCGCAAAGCATGTCGTTTCAGTTTGAAAATGGCGGAAGATCAGTACCACCTTCGTTGACGATGTTTCGCCCGCCTCTTCCCGAATATGATGCAAAACTGTTGATAATGCAAGCACATCATCATCACTGTCAAAACTAGCAGCCATTCGCTGAACAGGTACGACCTTGATCTTCGATTCAAACCGGTCGGCTAAAAAAAGGTCGGGGAATGTGTGGCAGTGCACACGTTTTTGCAGTCCGGTCCGATCACACTCCGATTCGAAACTGCTCGAGAATCGGCCTCAAAATCGGGCATGTGTGGCGGGGCCTTAACAGATGATTACGAAACCGGCTACACACAGGTCTAGTTACGGTTCATTTAGACACAGATAATCCAGTTCATCACACGTTGTCTTTACATCAAATATCCTGACAATGACCGCACTACGCTCTATATATTCAACGCTATCAGTACGAGAAACAGCTAAAAATAGACTGACGCGCTAATGGTTGGGCAGAATAAATAAGTGCGATTACGCGTGTGCTTTTGCTGCGTGTCCAAACAGCTGTAAAAGTTCATTAGGTGTGTCGACAAGGCATAACAAACACAACTGTGGTGCTGAAACGTGTCTTCAGATTTATGAGTAATGGTACATCACACGCCTTTACTGCAGATGCACGAGGTATAGAGCCCTCATGAGCCCTAGCAGTGGCGATACAGTAATAAACAGTTAACCCATATCATTCGGAATACACCAGTGTGTGAAATAAGTTTGACTAAAAGAGTTCAAGGGTAGAGCCAGAAATAGCATTGGCGCCTCTGGGCGCAAATCTATTCTGGCACCACCCTTGAACTAAAGCCATTGAACTATATCCTTATCTGTAAGTACTATAATGTAGCTTGTTATGGCAGTGTACAAATTTGAAGCTTTTAGCCTCAGCATGATAGGGGTTAAGTAACAGTTCCCGGCCAAACGGTACGGTGTTGGATTCTGAAACATTCGTGTGTTCGGCACTGACAAAAATTGGGCTAGTTTTGTTTCGTATCCGTACACAATCGCTTTAGCATTGATACGGCGTGAATCGGAGTCATTGCGTGCATGCCCGTCACTCCCACCCACACCCACACGCTATACCGGACGAGACCTGAGCAAAAGGTCCGCGGGCCCGACGTCGGCCGGAGCACGGCCTTGCTCGGGCCCACTGCGACCGACGTCGGGCCCGAAGATCTTTGCTTATCGGGTCAGGAGAAAAGCAGCTTTCTAATCGTGTGCAAGACTCACTTCTTTTTTCTTGGCACTATATCTAATAATACTAATACTGGAATTGAAATGCATTACCTGTCGTCTGCTGACTGCATGCTGATAGGGCTGACGGCGTATATTTTGCACGTGCTGACTTCGCGCTGCCCGCGTGCGCTGCCGTACCGCTGGTGGGGACACTTCAGGTTGGCCGCTATCAGACTCATCTCGCTTTGTTACAGTTGTCAACCACTGTCGTCGTTTGGAACTCTATTTGGCGGATTTACACTGAGTTTAGTTCGACGGTATTCTACCCTCACGAGCCTGTGAAGGCAAAAGAAAGTAAGTCCGTTTTGTGAAAAGCGAGATATTCACTGTATTACAATGAAAATCACGCTTTTCACAAAAATGCACTCACTGTCATTTGGGCAGTATTGATGATTTTCCTTTCCAGTTTCTGAGGCAGACTTCCATTTGACATGCCAGTGCCGGCGTGTCTTCAGCTACAAGACGGTGATTGAAAAAGTTGATTAGACTTGTAATATTACACAGAGTGTGCTGAAACTCGTCAACTGAAGTTTGGTGACCGATTTGCATGCATGCTGACGAGCAAAAGAAATGCGACATTTCTTTAAAAAATCACTAAAGTGTTTCCGATGACACCAAAAATGTCGCATTTCTCTTGCTCGTCAGTATAAGTGTTTCCGATGATTCCAAAAATGTCGCATTTCTTTTTGCCCGTTGGTAACCTGTTTTAAGCAACCGCCTTACGGTGAGGGGTCACCTGTCATTAAAAACCATCATTCAGATGCATGTGCCCATCCGAATGTTGATCATTATTGACCAATGACACGCTGTTGCCCTTCAAGACTCTGTCTGTCTTTCGCTTGAAAGGCATGTCCTCACCCCGAATCGTGAATGCTGTTGGAATAACTCGATAAATCAAACGGTGTGCCGTTCTGGGATCACAGAGCAGCAAGCACTTACTTTAGTCACTGTTTGGAGGGTCGTGCAGATGACAAAACTGAACAGCACTGAAATTAGTCGCGTAAACCTGTGATCGTACAACTAGAACTTGCACACAGCTGCCGCACTAACACTGAACTGATACTTGTAATGAATTAATACACACTCGGTCAACACAAAGCGATCACACGCTGAAGATGTTTTCTCTGTCGCCGGTGTCGGACATAAAATTCCAGCTCTGGCGAGCAGATAGCACCTGAAAATGTGCGCAAGGGAATGATAATCTAAAAAGCCCAAATTAAACACTGAGCGGGTAACAAGGATCGCGACACACGCCTCGCTCATAACCTCGCTCCTGCTGTGAAACACCATACGGGAGCGCTCAGTTGTTTCAAGTACCGAGAGGAGACATACAGAAGATCTATCCCCTTCACCTCCAGCGCCAGCGGTGTGAGGTGGATCGACCATGGTTGCCCAAGGGTGGTGCCTGATTCGCTTGGCGCCTTTGGCGCCAAGCGAATCAGGCACCACCCTTGGGCAACCATGGTCGGTAAACTTTTCGTCAGTACAAGCCAAGTGGTGCTTAGTAGAGGATTCAGAGCTATAGACTTCTTGGCTGTGGAGGTGAAGTAGTTGCATTCTGAGGGTGTCCTCAGTGCGGGGGTGGGGGGGGGGGGGGGGGTGGGCGTACTCAGGTTTTATCTCCCGATCTGGAGGTGTGGCATTGAACCAGATCAGCGCCAGAAGACCACTGTCAACATGCTACATTGGAGCCGGATGAATTCCCAGCCTACTTTGAACGTCCCACGACCGTCTTCAAGTGTAACACGCCAAAATGACTCCCACACCAGATCGTTGCAAACGCCAAATTGACCCCGAGTCGAGCTAACGTGTTTGCCAAAGTGACGCCGAGTCGTTCTGGTGTGAGTGTCATCTAGGCATGGTACTCCCCTCAAGCAAATTGCCGTTGCCTACTTAACTTGGGTGACCCCGGGTCAATCTGGCATACGCCAAGGTGACCCTGAGTTGATCTAGCCTGAGTGGGGTTATTCTGGCGTGCCACGTCAGGAATTAGTGTAAACAAATTTGTTATTCATTTCGTGGCATGTGGATGAATATGATAATAATATGACAAATGAAAACCGTAAGCACGTGGCTCATGTTCTTGTTGTTGTGGTGGTGATTTGTTTGTGGCTTTTTTCTTCTCGTTTTTTAAAAATATTTTTTACAGACTATGCACTGACCCGTTCGCGGCCAGAATGACGAATTGCGAGTGAGAAACCACTGCACACTCAGTGACCGATCGGCGCGAAGAACACACATGTAAATGGATCACACAAAAATAACACAACAACAAAACACCGCGAAACAACAACTTTAACAAAAAAAAAAAAAAAAAACAAAAAAAACAACAAAACCAGCCATTTAAAATTTAGGACTAAAAAGAGACATACATTCTCATAAGCCTCCGCGCGACTGCGGAACTCTTGAGGGTATATGTCTCTTGCATATGGGTAGCGTTCGCCTTACCCCGGTAGTTTAGGGGTTAACTCGGACCATGATCGGTAATCCTGATGTCCTGTAATGGGTACAGATTGTCATTAGCCTTAAACCCTTTCCTGTCACTGCCCGTACATTTTAGTTTCTGAACTGTTGGTTCATGCAACGACCGAAAGCCAAAGAACACGGATACAAATTGGTCCCAGCAAGAGGCATAGATCCTCATGAGCCCCCGCAACTGCGGGGGCTCATGAGGATCTATGTCTCTTGCAGTTGGATCTTGTTCATTTTTTTCTCGGCAGGGAAGGGGTTCATTAGCGCTCTGTGCAGGGGATCTCGTGTAAATGCTGGCAGATGGATGGAAGCTCTGAAGGGCTCTGTGATTTGGTCAGTTAATTCAAGTTTGATGTCTTGTTTTTCCAGTTCAGCATGTCAGGATAAAATCCACGGCTTTACGCCGTAAAGTTTTCCGTATTAGTCTTTCTGTGTGTTTCAATTTCTGGCACGTTCCACGGAGATGAGATGCATAGATTCTTACGTCGATGTTTAGGTCTACTGTGAATCTCACTCGAGTGGTTTTCAAACTTTATCCTACGAACGAAAGCGAGCAGGTTAAGGTTTGAAGACCACCTGATGTAAAAATATATCATGTTTCTCACTCACCTTCTTGTTTGCAGCAATCCGATGTGCATTGGTTTTCCAGCACACGCACAGAGAGGAACTTATCCACCATCTTGTTTGAGCAAAGATCTTGACGTAATTTACGTCAACATTTTAAATGCCAGACACATGTTCCTACATGATGACGTAATAGCGCAGTATATGAAGCCAGAGAACAATTCGTCACCTTAAAATGTTGTCATTGTACGTGAGCTTTCAAGTAGGTCAAGTTACAATTATCGCGTGTGCCCGTACCTTTTTGTTGACCAGACTTTCTACAAGATAGTAGTTTTGTGCACACGTAGCCGTTCACGCACCAGGATTGTTTCAAACACGTGTGATACATTCAAGCTGCATCACACAGATGCGATACAGCTTTTCTGCTCTAAGGTGCAAAGAAGGTGTGTAAAGAAAAAATCGGATGCCAAGACAGCTTCTCCAAGTAATGCCCATAAACAGTGGCCTAGCCAAATCCATTTTGCAAAATAAGACACTGACATGACAGGTGCTGTATGCACCCATTAAGAAAAGGGCCCGAAGACGTGTTGCTGCAGGGGAATGTGCATGTATACGCAGGCTTTCTGATATCACCAAGGAAAACCCACTACCCTCTTTGACACAGGATTCAGATACAATGTGTGTTGATCTGAGATTCTGAACCTTACGGCCATCGGCCGTAAGGTCCTGAATGACAGACCAGCACACTGAAATAAATTTGACTATGATAGTCCAAGGGTGGTGCCAGATAGCTTGGCGCCTGAGGCATCAAGCTATTCTGACACCACTCATGAACTGTAACGGTTGATCTATCTCCTAATCTGCAATGTAGCCTTCATAGGACAATAAGCACATTTTTGTGTGTGTAAAAAATGAAAAGAAGAGGGGAGACTGCCAGTGCTAATATTATAGGAAGATGTTCTTAGTATTTCTTACAATAATGCTGCACAAAAGGGCCAACGCAAATTATGATGTGTGAATCATCTGGCGTAAACGGAAAGACTTTTCTGATATTTTTTTCTCTTTTGTACGCTTCCTTTGCGCTCAGCAAAAGGCAGTGAAAACCTTTTTATTCGAATGCTTTCTCAAATGGAATCACTCAGTGGTAAAAAAGCAAGACCGGTCCCACCCAGCGCCGGACAGACAAACAGTTAGATGTTCTGTGCATCTACTGTGGGAAATTAGGGTATTTACCTGACCACATATGGTAGTGCACCTTCGTGTTTGTGTATGTATGTTTCCCCTGCCTACTTCCTAAGTTCCGGAGAAAGACATGGGTTATATAAGAGACCTGATGCATCTTTTTTGAAGATGCAAATGATCGTCTTATTCTATACCTGCGTATTTCTCTGTGGGCTGGCGATTGGGTGCCTGATAGGCGGGGGCAGGGAATCTAACTGTTTGTCTGTCCGGCGCCGTACAATTCTGCCAGCGCTAGCCTCACCTATCTGGTTTGGGAGTATTTATAACTCGAGGCAAATTTGTATCGCTATATCGTTACATTGTTGTGTAATGTTCTGTGCATCTACTGTGGGAAATTAGGGTATTTACCTGACCACATAATTATGGTAGTGCACCTTCGTGTTTGTGTATGTGTGTTTCCCCTGCCTACTTCCTAAGTTCCGGAGAAAGACATGGGTTATATATGAGACCTGATGCATCTTTTTTGAAGATGCAAATGATCGTCTTATTCTATACCTGCGTATTTCTCTGTGGGCTGGCGATTGGGTGCCTCATAGGCGGGGGCAGGGGATCTAACTGTTTGTCTGTCCGGCGCTGAGTGATTCCTCTTGGTTTGTATACAATTCTGCCAGCGCTAGCCTCACCTATCTGGTTTGGGAGTATTTATAATAACTCGAGGCAAATTTGTATCGCTATATCGTTACAATGTTGTGTAATGTTCTGTGCATCTACTGTGGGAAATTAGGGTATTTACCTGACCACATATGGTAGTGCACCTTCGTGTTTGTGTATGTATGTTTCCCCTGCCTACTTCCTAAGTTCCGGAGAAAGACATGGGTTATATAAGAGACCTGATGCATCTTTTTTGAAGATGCAAATGATCGTCTTATTCTATACCTGCGTATTTCTCTGTGGGCTGGCGATTGGGTGCCTGATAGGCGGGGGCAGGGGATCTAACTCTTTGCCTGTCCGGCGCTGAGTGATTCCTCTTGGTTTGTATACAATTCTGCCAGCGCTAGCCTCACCTATCTGGTTTGGGAGAGTTTCTCAAATGGGTTGTGACAAAGGAGTTAGTTATTGGGTTTTAACGCCGAGCAGGCGACTAAGGCCATCTCACGGCGGAGTGTGACAAAGGAGGCTAGAAAAGTCTTATAGTTGTGGCAAAACAAAATTGATTACCCGTTGTATCGACGAATTTTAAAAATCTAAGCCCGCCATGGAGCAGATCGTTTAAAACTGGTTTGTCGTCGGTTAGTTTTGAATCGAAATACACCGTAAAGCCTTAGTGTATTGAGACCCACCTATTATCGTATTGACAATTGAATAGTTTCCAGTCCACATTAACAAATCAAGCAGCAACATATTATGATATAAAAGATTTCTGGGGACTAAAGAATAAATTTACGGACACACCCGTCTTTGTGATCCATTTAGTCCGTTCAGTGCGGAGAAAACTTGAACACTGACCATCCTATTGCAAGAGGTATAGATCCCCATGAGCCCCCGCAGTTGCGGGGGCTCATGAGGATCTATGCCTCTTGCTGACACCACTTTGGATCCATGTTCCTGGGACAACTAGAGTTGTTTGGTGTTGAATTAACGAAGATTGCGGAAACAGAGACTGCGTCAGCTGGCCCTGAAGGTCGACGAGTGAGTCCACAGGAACCTTTCATACTGACCACAACAGGGGCGGATCAGTTCCGTCCAAGATTTCAAGATTTTCAAGATTTTATTTTGATTCCTTCCGCCCCTATCGGGGTATGCAATAATCAACACGTAAAACATTACCTTCTCTGTGCGCATGCACTCTCTCAGTTGCATGTTTTACACGTTCATCAAAGTATTACGAAGGGGAGCTGCCAACTGTTTGCAACCCTTTCACTGACTGACCTCCGACAGAAAAATCCTTTCCCGCACTGGCCACTGACTGTGGCTGGGGGTGGGGGGGGGGGAGGGGGGAAAGGGGTGGGGGGAGGAGGGGGGGGGGGTTGGGGGGAGGGCGGTTGGGGGGAGGGGGGTTGGGGGGAGGGGAAGGGGAGAGAGAGAACCACAATAGCAAAACGTCTTCGGGTTTGGAGGTGGGGGGAGGGGAGGGGGAGAGAGAACCCCAGCTTTGGGCCCACTGCGGCAGTTGTGAGCCCGAGGACCTATGTGTACAGTAAAAGGAGCTTTTCAAATAACACTTTCAAAGAGGGTGGGAGGGGTCAAAGTGCCAAAAAAAAAAAAAAAAAAAAAAAATACTGATTATGTAATTTAAAAATATTTTGGGGCTGAGGGGGTGGTCTGGAAACCCTTCCCAGATCCGCCCCTGCAGCAATGCCATACAACAAAAATGCTTGAAGCAATAATTAACTGACAAATAAATGTCTCCATACTGCGGTTCAACGATCAACCGCCCAAATGAAAGAGGCATAGATCCTCGTGAGCCCCCGCTGCTCACGCGAATCTACGCACGCACGCACGCACGCACGCACGCACGCACGCACACACACACACACACACATACACACACACACCATGAAGACCTATGCCAATGTTGGTCTCATTTATGTGTATGTTTCTCAGGCAAAGAGAGACCTGGTGCGTAATAAAACTGAGAATGTCACGGTAAGATCGAAGAGACTCTTCAAATGAGACCAATTTGACACAGTCGTCAGCGCAGATCAGGCGTCTCGGTTCATTGACCCAGGACTGAGATACCCCCGGTAGCAAAATATCTTCGGGTCCTTGACGGCCGCATTGGGCCCCGGCCACAGCCCGACGACCTCTGCTTACTGAGACAGCGTCTGTGGTAATTATTTCTGCGGGGGACTTTTGTTACACGCTACACCTATCGCCGGGCAATACTCGTACTTATCCAATGATGTGATTCCCGTAGAATAAAAGAGCTGGGGCAACCAAACACACACACACACACACACACACACACACACACACACACACACACACACACACACACACACACACACACACACACACACACACACACACACACACAAACACACACACACACAGACTGACACACACACACACACATACACACACAAACACACACACATTTTATTTAATGACGACCACCCGCACGTACATTCGACTGGGTGAATACCAACTCCACAATGTCAATTAGTGTGTTGAAATATTGTATTTTATTATAACATGGAAGTGGAGAGTTCGTATACTATCATTTCTAGGAGAGTGACTCCCATATTCTCAAACTGAATAATAGTCAAGAAAAGGGTAGCTCGATACGAGGTGACTACGAATGAAACAGTTTGAGAATGGGAGTCGCAAGGCCTGTCTAGAAATGATAGTATACGAACTCTCCACTTCTATGTTTTATAAAACTTTTCACAGCATGAATCCAGCCACCAAAAATCACCACTGAGTTTCGCTGCTTTTTTCCAGGCATAACTCCAGACGACTTCAATTCCCACTTTTTAAATATTGCTGAGTCCCTTGTACAGTCTTTTTCCAGTGGCACTGATAGTTACAGTTGTTCTGATAAACTGCGCACACACTGTGAGTCTGCAACAGGTGCGTCATTCTCCATACCTCGTATGACAGTGTTTGAAGTAGGTAAATATATTTCTACTCTAACAAGTAAATCGTGTGGCCTGGATGGAATAAACAACATGGTACTGAAATTGTCCCTTCCATACACAGCTGACACCTTGACATTTATATTCAACCTTTCTATCAAGCAAGGTATTTTTCCAGATGCCATGAAAGATGCTAAGTTGTCCCCATTCCCAAATGTATAGATCCCAAAAGTCCAAACGATTTCCGTCCTATTTCAGTGTTATCGCTATTATCGAAGCCACTAGAAAGACACGTTCATAAGCACCTACTCTAATTCTTGGAGAATCACCGCCTCCTCGTATCTCTTCAGTCTGGTTTTAGACCTAAACACTCATGTCATACTGCCCTCGTTCACATTGTTGACTCTTGGCTCTCATCAATAAACAATTCCAAATTAAATGGTGCAGTTTTTCTGGACCTAACCAAAGCATTTGATTTAGTCGATCACAACATTCTTTTAAAGAAACTTTCAGTATATAAGCTTGATTCGAACTCTATAGCTTTTTTCTCCTCCTACCTCAGTAACCGCCGACTGAAGGTGTACTCAAACGGGTGGTATTCGAAAGAAGGTATAGTGATGCACGGAGTCCCCCAAGGATCTATCCTAGGGCCTCTTTTATTTTCTTTATTCATCAATGATCTCTTTCCATCTCAAATCCTGAGGTTAAATGCGAACTCTTTGCTGACGATTCAACTCTGCATACATCAGACAAACGTGAAACGACGCTAAATTGTATCCTCCAGCAAAGTCTCGATGAAGTGTCAGATTGGTGTGCGCAAAATCGCATGCTAATCAGTACTTCTAAAACCAAAAGCATGTTGATAACAACCCGCCAAAAGCGTCAGCTACATCCTGCCCCTCTGAAACTGTCACTTGGCAATATACCTATCCAACAAGTGTCCAGGCACCGCCTACTAGGAGTTGTAATTGACGACCAGCTGAACTGGTCGCCACATATCGACAGTTTGTGCAAAACCTTGTCCAGGAATGTATTTCTGCTATCTAAACTTAGACATATTCTTAGTACAAAGTGCTGTACATTGTTCTTTCACGCACACATTAAAAGCCACTGTGACTATGCGTCCTCTTTGTGGGACGAATGCAGTGAACTTCATTTAAAAAAAACTAAACTCGCTGTATCGTCGTTCAGTTAAGTTAATTATTCCTAACCCTATTTCCACGGCTGAGAAAATAAAATCCCTTGGCCTGCTTACACTGAAGGAACAACTCAAATTTAACAAATGCGTCCTCATGCACAAAATATTTCATTATCAAGCCCCGGAATATCTGCGCATGATATTTAACTTCAGCCCTCGGCATCAACAACATACGAGGAATGACTTGCTTCACTTACCCCGCCCACGGATAGATCTCTACAAGTCAAGCCTTCTATTTTCTGGTAGTTCTGTCTGAAACTCATTGCCATTAAACATTAAATCATTTTGCGATAAAACCCATTTTAAACGTGCATTGTACACTCACTTCCAATCAACGTGACTTCACAGTTTGCCATATAAAAATAATTCTGCTGATAACACGTAAACGTCAAATATTTTTATCTTTCTCCTTAAATTTGCTACCTGATCATCTATTGTCTTGTCGGTGTCACTATACGCTATTGATGCTGCTGATTGTATGACACTGTCTTAGATGAGTATAATATTAATGCTGTGCACGCGTTTCGTTCTCTTGCTTTTTGCATCGGAGGCAGTTACAAATTCTCCATTGTGTTTTTTCCCCGTAGTTTTTCTTCCTCTTCTTCTTCTTCTCCTTATTATTATTATTATTATTGTTAGTATTTGCATGCTCTGTTTATTTTCCTGTTACGTTGTTTGTTTACAGGACAGCTTGTAAGATAGGCATTGAGTTGCCTAATAGCTTTATCCTGAATAAATAAAGATTCATCATCATCTCTCTCTCTCTCTCTCTCTCTCTCTCTCTCTCTCTCTCTCTCTCTCTCTCTCTCTCTCTCTCTCTCTCTCTCTCTCTCTCTCTCTCTCTCTCTCTCGCTATACGCTACCGTTCCACCATGGCTGACTGCGGATCTGATTGAGGCAATAGAACATAGAGACCAGCTGAGAAGCGAGAAGCGGTTTACTGAATACAAAACACAGCGTAATCGTGTTAAATATATGGTTTTAAATGCAAAGAGATCTCTTTTCGATAAAGTAGTTAAACAAAGCAAAGACTCATCTACTGTATGGCGTGCCATTAATTTAGTAACTAGAGGTAGACGGGGAAGTGGCGCAGTGGTTAAGGCGTCTGCCTCCAATGCCAAAGGTGCGAGGTTCGATACCGGGTTCCGGCGTTGGATTTTTCTCCTCTGGTGTCACCGTCTGGGCAGTGGGCAGATGTTCACATCTGCACGGGACATAGACGACCCCGGCCCCCACGAGTCCCCTGCTGCCTTGCAGGCCTGGCCGCTTGGCTGCGGAAAGGCTAAGGGAGGAAACCCCTGACATCAAAGCCCCCGTGTCTCCGGGGAAGGCTTTTGAGCCAGAGACTAAGACAAGGACAGTCTGATATAAAACCTACGACCCGAGGACCTCGATGCCACCGTCCCAGCTTGCTAGGCCATGGCAAACGAACCAAGGATTTAAAGGGTGGGGCCAGTACTGCGCACACTGCACTCCACCAAAAAGCTCCACCGCGCAGGCTTTAGGAAACGCCCACGGACTATGACACTGAACTTTCCAAGTCCTGTAGCGATGGGCAAGGGGCAAAACGGCAGGTGAAAGATGTCACTGGAAGCCGCAGTCTCAAACCTGCATGCAGGCGGTTCAGGATATTGGTCGCCTGATGTTGACCTGGGGATGACAACGTCACTCGGCACACCCTGAACGACCAAGCAGCCTTCTCTAGGGACAGCACTGCTTGCTCCACACGGAGAGGGGCCTAGAAAAGGTGGCCTAACCAAAGCTCATCCCCTCGTAACCCCAGTTGGCTAGCCGCGGTCAACGGGCATCTTCTCATGCGGTCAGAAAACAAGAAAAAACAATGGATCCACTTTCATGACGACCACGACCGGACTCAACGTAGCATGCTGGAACATCCGAACCATGCTCGACACGGCAGACAGCGGACGCCCTGAACGTCGCTCCGCCCTCATTGCCCATGAATTGCGGAGGTTAAACATCGACATCGCCGCGCTCAGCGAAGTACGCCTCCCGGAGGAAGGCAGCCTCCAAGAACTTGGCGCTGGCTACACCCTCTACTGGTCAGGCAGGCCTGCATCAGAAAGACGGCTCTCAGGCGTGGGCTTCATGGTGAAGACCCCCATTGCGACTAAGTTGGAAAACCTACCAACGGGTCACTCCGACCGCATCATGTCCATGCGCCTCCCACTGAGACACCAGCAACATGTCACCCTTCTCAGTGTGTACTCCCCAACCCTCCTGGCAGAGCCTGCAGAAAAAGACAAGTTCTACTCTGACCTGCGCAGCCTCCTGCAGAGCACCCCTGCAGACGACAAAGTCATCATCCTTGGCGACTTCAACGCCAGAGTGGGCCAAGACTCTGAAGCCTGGAAAGGAGTCCTCGGCAAGCATGGCGTTGGGAACTGCAATGACAATGGTCGCCTACTGTTGGAGCTCTGTGCAGAGCAGCAACTTGTCATCACCAACACCACTTTCCAGCAAAAGGACAGTCGAAAGACCACCTGGATGCATCCTCGCTCCAAGCACTGGCACCTTATCGACTATGTCCTAGTGCGTCAGAGGGATCGCAGTGACGTCCTCCTCACCAGAGTGATGCCCAGCGCAGAGTGCCACACTGACCACCGCCTTGTTCGCTGCAAACTCAGGCTCCGCCTCAAGCTGAAACCCAAGAAAGGCGGCCCTCCCAAGAAAAAGCTTGATGTTGCCAGCCTTCAGCGTGACGACAAGAAAGCTGCCCTTCAGGCCGATTTACAGCGCATGCTCAAAGACACAGTTGATCCAGCAGACTCCTCTCCTGAAACACTCTGGGAACAACTGAAAACTGCTATTGTAAAATCCTCTGTGGAAGTCTTGGGCTTTGCTAGAAAGAGGAACAAAGACTGGTTTGACGAAAACGACGTAGAGATCCAGGAACTTCTAGCAAAAAAAAAGAGCCGCCCACCAGGCCCACCTAGCCCAGCCTTCCTGCCCTGTGAAGAAGTCTGCCTTCCGCCTCATCTGCAGCAGTCTCCAGCTCAAGCTTAGAGAACTCCAGAACGAGTGGTGGTCCAGACTCGCACAGAGGACCCAGCTCTGCGCTGACAACGGTGACTACAGGGGCTTCTACGAAGCACTGAAAGCAGTGTATGGCCCTAGGCACCTGGTACAAAGTCCCCTGCGAAGCGCTGATGGACAGGCACTCCTCACAGATAATACCTCCATCTTGAACCGCTGGTCGGAATACTTTCAGGACCTCTTCGGCGCTGAACGCATTGTTCAAGAAACAGTCATCCTCCAAATCCCACACCTTCCACTAAAGGTTGAATTGGACGAACCGCCCACCGCCGAAGAGACCCTCACCGCCATCCACCAGCTCAAGAGTGGCAAAGCAGCAGGCATTGACGGAATCCCGCCAGAGATCTGGAAACATGGAGGCCCAGCACTGCACAACAAGCTCCACGACCTCTTTCTCTGCTGCTGGGAAAAAGGAACACTACCAAAGGATCTCCGTGATGCAGTCATCATCACCCTGTACAAGAACAAAGGAGAGAAGTCTGCCTGCTCTAATTATCGTGGAATTACCCTGCTGTCCATTGCCGGGAAAATTCTCGCAAGGTTGCTCCTGAATCGGCTGGTACCTGCCATCGCTGAAGACCACCTCCCAGAGGGTCAGTGTGGCTTCAGAGCCAACAGGAGTACCACCGACATGGTCTTTGTGCTGAGACAGCTTCAGGAGAAGTGCCGCGAGCAGAACAAAGGGCTGTACGTAACGTTTGTCGACCTAACCAAAGCGTTTGACACTGTGAGCAGGCAAGGTATGTGGCAGATCCTGGAGCGACTAGGTTGTCCCCCAAAGTTCCTCAACATGATCGTCCAGCTCCACGAGGACCAACAAGGCCAGGTCAGACTAAACAGTGACCTCTCAGAACCATTCCCCATTCGCAACGGCGTGAAGCAAGGCTGCGTGCTGGCACCGACCCTCTTCACCATCTTCTTCAGCATGATGTTGAAGCAGGCCACAGTGGACCTCGACGATGACGACGCAGTGTACATCAGGTATCGTCTCGATGGCAGCCTGTTCAACCTCAGACGACTGCAGGCCCACACGAAAACCCTAGACCAACTGATTCGTGAGCTGCTCTTCGCTGATGACGCTGCCCTCGTTGCACACACAGAGAGAGCCTTGCAGCGCATTACGTCCTGCTTCGCAGATGCTGCCCAGCTCTTTGGACTTGAGGTCAGTCTGAAAAAGACAGAGGTCCTTCATCAGCCGGCACCCAAGGAAGAGCATCGCCCTCCCCACATCACCATCGGCGAGTCCGAACTGAAGTCTGTACACCAGTTTACCTACCTTGGCTGCATCATCACGTCAGACGCCAAGCTGGACAAGGAGCTGGACAACAGGCTGGCAAAAGCGAACAGTGCTTTCGGGCGACTATTCAAGCGGGTGTGGCACAATCAACAGCTGAAAAAAGGCACCAAGATCAGCGTGTACAGAGCTGTCGTCCTCACCACCCTGCTGTACGGTTCCGAGTCCTGGGCCCTCTACCGCAGCCAACTACGACTCCTCGAACGCTTTCACCAGCGCTGCCTGCGTACCATCCTCAGCATTCACTGGAGTGACTATGTCACCAACGTCGAGGTCCTTGAACAGGCGGAAACTGTGAGCATCGAGGCTTTGCTGCTGCGGACACAGCTTCGCTGGGCGGGGCACGTCTCCAGGATGGAGGATCATCGCCTACCCAAGATCACTCTGTTCGGCGAGCTCGCCACTGGACACCGAGACAGAGGGGCACCAAAGAAGAGATACAAAGGCGGTCTCAAGAAGTCGCTTAGTGCCTGCCAAATCGACTACCGCCAGTGGTCTTCGCTTGCTGCGGACCGTGACACCTGGCGCTCCATCATTCACAAGGCAGTCGTCTCCTTTGAGGACTCTCGCAGAGCTAACCTTAAGGACAAGCGGCTTAGAATAAAAAACAGAGTTGTCGTAACTCAGAACCCTGACCAGACCTTCCCCTGCAGCCACTGCGGTCGAACCTGCCTGTCCCGGATTGGCCTCCGCAGCCACGAAAATGCCTGCAGACGACGTGGGCAAGCCCTATAGAATCTTCGTTCGCGAAGTCAAGCCAAGAGAGAGAGAGAGGTACAAATAAAAATAGTGTCCCTGTATCACCCCACCTCACTGCAAATAGGTTTAATGACCACTTTACCTCTATAGCCGAATCGTTAATCCCAACAGGAAATAACTCATGTGAGTATGTTTGTCCAAACGCGCTAGTACACCACTGTAGCCGGGAAAATACGGACAAAGAACCATTCACGATACCGCCTATAGCAGTCCACGAAGTGGGTAAATTAATTTCCTCGATGGGAAATAAAAAGTCATCCGGGCCTGATGAGATCAGCTCAAAAATTCTCAAGATATCTCTTCCATATATCGTCGAAAGTATTACATATATTTACAATCTCTGTATAAACCAAAACTCTTTTCCGGACGCATTTAAAGACGCAAAAGTGACCCCCCTACCAAAATCAAAAGATCTGAGTGAAATCAACAACTTTCGCCCCATATCACTATTACCTGTTTTGTCGAAGCCTTTAGAGCGGCACATCCATAAGCATCTATCTGAATACATAGAAAACCAAAATCTCATCCATTCACTGCAGTCAGGCTTCAGACCAAACCATTCCTGTCACACTGCCTTGATAAGGATGGCAGATACCTGGTTATCATCTATTAATGATTCCAAACTAACAGGTGTAGTGTTCTTAGACTTCTGGAAAGCCTTTGACATGGTGAACCATGACATACTTATAAAGAAAATATCCTTATATGCTAAAAGCGCAGCCGTGTTTTTCAAATCCTACCTAGAAAACAGAAGACAAAAAGTTTTCCTTAATGGTACATATTCTAGTCACTGCAAAGTAAGGCATGGCGTGCCCCAGGGCTCTATTTTAGACCCTCTTTTATTCTGTTTGTTCATTAACGACCTTCCACTCACAATTAGTAATGATAGTGTTGCATGAGATATGTTCGCTGATGCTGCTGCGATACACACTCCCGATAAGGATTTGTCAGTAATTGACACCCGCCTACAAAACACATTACAGGACATTAACAGCTAGTGCAGTAACAATTCCATGATCTTAAACCCTGCTAAGATTGAATGTATGGTTGTAAGTACCCGCCAAAAGCACCAGCTCGGCACTCTCTAACTCAGCTCGCCCTTCAAGGCAAATCTATCAGCCAGGTAACGGAACATCGTCTTCTCGGCGTTACTGTAGATAACCAGTTTAAATGGCAACGCCATCTTAGTAATATATGTAAGACAATATCAATGAAACTGTTTATTTTATCCAAGTTAAAATATATAGCTAATGTAGAAACACGAAAACTGTTCTTCAACGCCCACATCAGGTCACATATAGATTATGCTTCTACGGTGTGGGATGGCGAAAGCGAGGTCCAGTTAAAGAGACTGAACTCCCTTCATCGTAGAGCCGCGAAGCTTATCCTTTCAGACCCTAACTCAACAACAGATAATAAACTGAAAACCTTAGAAATTCTCCCCTTGAAAAAACATTTATTATACAATAAGGGAATAACGATGTTCAAAGTATTGAATAACAGACTCCTCGAGTATATTAAAAAAATGTTTTCCCTCATGGCATCAACATACTCCAGATCAAGGCAGTCCATTACTGTGCCACGACCTAGAATTGATCTCTATAAGACAAGTTTAGCGTTATCAGGTGCTAGCATGTGGAACACATTGCCCAAACATGTTACAACATCAACAACGCTTTCGTCTTTTAAAACCGCTCTCTTCAAGTACCTCACCACGTATTGTGTGTGTGTGTGTGTGTGTGCGCGTGCGCGCGCGCGCGCGCGCGCGTGTGTGTGTGTGTGTGTGTGTGTGTGTGTGTGTGCGTGTGTGTGTTTTGTGCTCGTGCTTGTGTTTATGAATGTATGTATGGAGATTTATACCTTTACAATTGTGTGTATGTGTGAGATTTTCTATGTTTATTTCCACTTCTTCAATGATTTCTTTTTTAAAACTTTATATTTCAATTTTTTGTTAGTTATATATTTAGTTTTTCCCAATTTAATGATAGTATTTTGTGATTTGTGCATTATATGTAAAGTAGATTAGCAACGGCAATTTCGAAAAATGGTTTCACCAAAACTTTCACCGTTGTAAAATAAAGAATCATTGCCATTGTCATTGTCTCTCTTTCCCTCTCTCTCTCTCTCGCGCACACACACATGCGAGCGCGCGTTAGGACTCACGCGAACACACACACATGCGCACGCTCGCACCGCACGCACGCACGTACACACACCACACCTAGACACAAGAAGCTGCGGGGGCTCATGAGGTTCCATGCCTCTTACTGCCACCACTTTTAGTAGCCATCCCAGTGCGCAAAAGGCCTCGGGCCGACGTCGGCCGCCGTTGACCCGCGCACGGCTGTGTGATATATTTATTTGCCCACCTCCATGTTTTCGCCAAGGACAAACGCTAGATACAGATATAAAATGTGTTGGGTACAGAAAAGGACAGACAGGTTATACTGTAAACCTTCAGGCGCCACATCACAGCACAATGCAGTCAATGCCAGGTTCTCCAACACTGAGGCCGTTTGCACTTGCAACCCGGGTGGAACCCGAGTAGAGATCAACCCGCGTTGGTGCGTTTACACTTGCAGTTAATTTTGGAACCAGGGTTGACGCCGCGCCCACATGACGGGACAAATCATCTTAGGAATGCATCATGGCGCCCTCCACGAGACAACACGTTACGTGGCTCATGATGTTGTTTGGCTCTAGCAATTATATGGTGACCGTCTTTCTTTTTATTTTTGTGTGTGTACTATTTTTTTGCAGCATAGAATCTCGAACACGAGATTCAAACTACTCGTACAGCTAAGTTTGGGGGAAAACAAGAAGGATTTTCATACAGATCATGACCTTTCTGACAACGTTGTTGATTAACAGCGTTCTTACATGGTCACGGGGGTGTAGGGGGCTCTGGATAGAGGTAGCACCTTTGCTGTTCGGCAGCTGCGTCCTGCATAGGACGGACGGGCATCACTGGTCCTCATCCATCTCCTTAATCTCTCACGTGCTGGCTCCAAGCGCCACACCCTGGCAAACCACCTCAGCTGGTGGGCTAAACCACGTGAGGGGGTGGTGTTCACATTGCACCACTAGGCGAATGAGCTGTTTCTGACAGCCAACGGCTAGAGGACGGAGGAGATCAGGTTGGATCCAACGGCCAAATGTGGGGGAGTAAACCTTTCAAATCAGGAGTGGAGCCCCGAAGGCAGACAGCTGCCTGTATTCACGCACTGTTCTGGCAGCTCCTGCAGCCAAACTGGTGCCAAACGTACTGCTTTGCATTCCTTTGGATACATCAGCGAGGCCGAGAGGGGGGTCTTGACGACTGGGCATCCCAGGATCTCCATACACTTCGCCCAGGCTTGCGCCCTGGAGAGGTCACTCCAGTGACTGACCCAGCAAGCGCTATACATACTCCATTGTCTTCCGAGACAGGATGCCAAACGATACATTCTCAGTTCAATCGGCAACGGCTTATTTTGTTATCAGAAGTGCTTGTTTTCTGCAACGGTCTCAAGACTGCTGGAGGCAAATCGTGCTACAAACCTATATAATAAGCATCTTAAGCCATGACATGGATGAGAAGACGTAGAAACATCTCGTGTTCACTGTTCATGTGCACAATTGACTATGAAATCTGTTGTGTTAACGGTTTTGACATTCCAGCCCGTGACGTCACGTCCCCGATTTTTTTTTTGGTTGCAACATGCACAATGATGACGCGGAGTGGATATACGGTTTACATCTAACCCCGGTTCAAGCCTGCTTCTGACCAGGGTTGAACTCTACCCTACTCCAACCCGGGTTGGGTCAAGTGTAATCGCTCCATCCTGTGCTGGACTTGGGTTCAACTCGGGTTGATGTGCCAGTGTAAACGGTCTCACTGCCTGGGGTTGCTCGGATCAGCGGAAACCCAGTCAGAGACATCTCTGACGAAAACCTGCCGCCAGCGGCCACCCGTGTAAGGCGGACAGACGACTTTCACGCGTCGCAGATCGAAGTGGACCACCTTATGCACCAAACGGTGCATAACCCGGAGGTGGACATGACGGAGACGAGGAGACCCATCACTAAGCAACAGGCAGATTGACTACCTCCATACGTATCACCATTCCAGCTTTTGTCAGCGTTCCAGTGAGTAAAAGGTCATCGGGCCGACTGCGGCCGCCTTTGGCCCGAGGATCTGTGCTTACTGGTGTAGGTTCTTCCACTTTGTCAAGTGGATGCTTGCAGTTGTGGTGTGACGCATGCCCACTGAGAGACTGAGAGAACATCACAAAGAACATGACAACTAAGAAAGAGACACGACAAGAAAAGACAATTACAACTCAGTTTGTTACTATTTCTGGTGAAAGCCCATTTACAAAACATTCAACTACAAACAATTAGACCGGAACAATTTGCTGCATATCTTTTCGTGATCGAAAGCTTTAACTCTTATCTCCAGATAGCATTCCTACGTTAGAATAACGTTAGCGTATGGTTAGCTCCTGCGTTAGTTTTACGTTAGTTTCTTACGTTAGGATTACGGATTTTTGCTCATTTGAATTACTGATTTGTAACGTTTGTATTCTAACCATTTTAGGTAGAATCCAAACGTTAAAATTACGTTAAACAAACGGGCACAATTACCTTACATTAACGTTAGAATGCAAACCTTAGAGTAACGTTAGGATTGTGATTGTGAGATCGAACTCATTACAAGTGTAACCTCAGGTTAACTCGTTCAAGGCACCCAGTATCAATAGCTGCGGAAGTGTCTTATAGCGCTGCCGCCGGCAACCAAGTGTTCATCTAGTGTCAGCGTTAACATTTTTGCAAGTGTAAGGACTTAACAAAACAAACATTGCTTTAGAGACTGACTTTAATTTAACAACCAAATATTTAAAATTTAACACTACCCCAATTTTCATCCGGTTTTTTTTTTCCCTTGCTAAGAAAACAGTAAGTTTGGTGTTCACAACATGATCACTTAACCCATTTAGCCCTGACGCACTACAGCAGGAGATGGGTCGGCCTGTCGGCGCCAAGCTAATCTGGCACTTCCCTTCAATTGTCATGGTCGATCCATCTCCTGCAACTGGTGCATAGTCATTAGATGACGCCTCCAAAATTTGGGAAATACGGCCGTTGAGCTGAATGAGTTAAGCACCACACATTGCAATAATCTAGCATTTTATTTCAGCCTACTTGTTAATCGTGTGGTGATTTGTTACAAAGAATTGTCTCGTTCAAACCCCCATGAAATGACCTTAGTTGCCTGCTCGGCGTTAAACCCAAACAACTAACTACCTAAACTGTAGCGCTCACACACTACAAAATAAACATTTTTAACATAACATGAACATCCTCCTGACCAAAGTCATCACGAGGCGCACTGGACGACAGAGAAAGTAGACCTACAGAAACTCACTAAGTTAATGTGGCGTAAAATCATTAAGAAATAAAGAAAACATTACAGGCGATACATTTCCCCTTATCTTATCCCCGAAAAAAATATATTACCAACAAGACTTTGCTTTATCGTTTATGTTTTTCGCCAAACTTAATGACGACAAAACGGAAGCCATGCTGGTAGGCACTCGCCAGAGACTTTCCCAGATCCCTCCCTCTCTCCACCTTCAACTCGACAGCACCCCCATCTCCCTCTGTGACTCGGTCAAGAACCTTGGCGTTATCCTCGATTCCTCTCTTTCCATGACCAGCTTCGTCTCCGCCACGGCCCAGGCATGTTATTTCCATCTCCGCCGCATCAGTCAGATCAGAAAATACCTCACTACCGAAGCTGCCACCAAACTCGCTGTCTCTCTCATCTTATCTCGCATCGACTACTGCAACTCCCTCCTTTCCGGCCTTCCTCACTCCACCACTCTAACTCTCCAGCGCGTCCAGAACAATGCTGCCCGCCTCGTCCTCAGAAAGAAAAAATCCGACCACATCACTCCGCTGCTCAAGCTTCTTCACTGGCTCCCCATCCCCCCCCCCAACGCATCCAATACAAGATTCTGTCTCTCTGCTACAAATCCCTGAACAACTACGCTCCTGCCTATCTCTCCAACTTACTTCACCCCTACACTCCTCCCCGCTCCGCCTCCTCATCCCCCGCACCAAACTCAGCACTTTCGGCCCCCGCTCCTTCTCAGTATACGCCCATCCACCTGGAACACTCTCCCACTCTCTCTCCGTCAGAAACGCTCGCTCTCCTCCTTCCAGTCCGCCCTCAAAACTCACCTCTTTCAACAGTTCTAACTATATCACCACACTCCCCACCCCAAGCTGACCGTCGTAATGTATTTTCACTATTTGTGTTACGCGAGTCATTGTCTATAGCGTGCGCATGCGTGTGCGAGTTGTGAGTGCGCGCTTAGAGTTATAATTATTATAAGATAAGAGCATTATAAATACCGTAATTATTATTATTATTTATACGGAAGAACTGTCTGTCATATTATTAGCGAGTAGCTTTTCCAATAACAACTTATTACAAAGTGGTGGGGTTTTTTGTAGTCTATAAATGTGCGAAAAGTCTCTTCTTATTGTTCATGAAAATTATGTATGTATATATATATATATATATATATATATATATATATATATATATATATATATATATATATATATATATATATATATATATATATATATATATATATATATATATATATATATATATATATATATATATATATATATCTTGGCTTTGACTTCGCGAACAAAGATTCTATAAGGGTTGCCCACGACGTCTGCAGGCATGCTCGTGGTTGCGGAGGCCAATCCGGGACAGGCAGGTTCGACCGCAGTGGCTGCAGGGGGAGGTCTGACCAGGGTTCTGATTTGCCGCATCTCTGTTTTTTTCTCCTGAGCCGCTTGTCTTTAAGGCTAGCTCTGCGAGAGTCCTCAAAGGAGACGGCTTCCTTGTAAATGGTGGATCGCCAGGTGTCGCGGTCCGCAGCAAGCGAAGACCACTGGCGGTGGTCGATTTGGCAGGCACTAAGTGACTTCTTGAGACAGTCTGTGTATCTCTTGTTTCGTGCCCCTCTGTCTCGTTGTCCTGTCGCGAGCTCGCCGAACAGGGTGATCTTGGGTAGGCGATGATCCTCCATCCTGGAGACGTGCCCCACCCAGCGGAGCTGTGTCCGCAGCAACAAAGCCTCGATGCTCACAGTTTCTGCTTGTTCAACTGCCTCGACGTTGGTTACATAGTCACTCCAGTGAATGCCGAGGATGGTACGCAGGCAGCGCTGGTGGAAGCGTTCGAGGAGTCGTAGTTGGCTGCGGTAGAGGGCCCAGGACTCGGAACCATACAGCGGGGTGGTGAGGACGACACCTTTGTACACGCTGATTTTCATGCCTGTTTCCAGCTGTTGATTGTGCCACACCCGCAGAGACACCAACCCCTTTCACTACCTGACTTTACCATTTTCAAAATTTGACATTAAGAAATAAAATTTGACAGGATGATTTCGCGTGAACTTACATAAAACTCCGTCATTCAAGGTTAAAGTTAAAGTTCGGTGTCACGGCGTGCAAGATTGCACACACGAACTTCCTCGTCACAGCACTGGCACTGACCAGCTTTGCGTGGCTAGAGCACAAAACCACAACTAAAAACAGAATGAACCATACGAGTTCACCTCAGAACCAACGAACTTATAACTTGAAGTTCCATAAATCCACAGAATTCCGCGATAGGCGTGAAAATGGGGCATACACAACCTACCCCCGTACCCTATTGACTCTGTTGGCACCCAAAACCAGGGACTGCAAACGCAATAAACCGTACGAGTTCACCCCTAAAAACATGCGAACGGATTAAATTCAACAAATCCACAGAAAACCTGTGATACATACTCAATAGTGTGGAAAAAAGGACACACATCAAATTTCTACCTTCTTTAAAGTGATCATAGGGGTATCTAAACGACACCCCGAAAACAGGGGGAGAAGGAGAGTGGAGAAAATAAAAGGTGGAGGGGAAGGAGAAAGGAAGGGGGGAAAATGGCGAAACTCATGATGGAAAATTGTCTGACACGAAAGTTGAACCCCACAAACACTAGGATACAACTCTATGCGAGCATCCTTCCAAAAGTGAGCCAACGACCTACGAACACAAGTCAGTAGGAAAGCCCTAGAGCTATCAATCCTAATCCCTAGCCAATACGCGGGATAGGCTTAAACGGAGATCGAGATACGTGCAGCAGAACGCTACACTAAATTTTCATCTCCACGGTTTGGTCCGCTGACGATGAGGAGTACCGGCAATTCAAAGCAAAACGTCCTGGAAACACACATGAACTAGACATAAGAATTCAGACTGACTTGTGTCGCTCAAGTGTGTAAGGCCGGCCGATAAACAGGCCATTGCATCATATGGTTCGCGATGTCAAACACATCTATACACACTAAAATAGCAAAATCCCAAGAACTAGTGAACTGGACTGAAATCACACTATTTCCGATCATATATACTTCAGATTCTGATTGGTTGCGCTAAGAGGACACTTCTAATTGGCTCATTATTTATATCGAGGGAAACGAGCTGGCTCGGCGGTATAAGAGCAGCAAAGTCAGCGAGAAATTGGTAACTTTTAGCGGACAATTTCAGCGCTTTTTTCGCCGGAAGATAATTTATTTGGCCGTAAAATCTTAAAAAATTAATTTTGGCGTAAGAAAATACGGCGAAATCGGAAGGGTTGGCATCTCTGCACCAGCTTGAATAGTCGCCCGAACGCGCTGTTCGATTTTGCCAGGCTGCTGTCCAGCTCCTTGTCCAGCTTGGCGTCTGACGTGATGATGCAGCCAAGGTAGGTAAACTGATGCACTGACTTCAGTTCAGACTTGCCGATGGTGATGTGGGTAGGGCGATGCTCTTCCTTGTCTTTTTCAGACTAACCCCGAGTCCAAAGAGCTGGGCAGCGTCTGCGAAGCAGGATGTGATGCGCTGCAGGGCTCTCTCTGTGTGTGTAACGAGGGCAGCGTCATCAGCAAAGAGCAGCTCACGAATCAGTTGGTCTAGGGTTTTGGTGTTGGCCTGCAGTCGTCTGAGGTTGAACAGGCTGCCATCGAGACGATACCTGATGTACACTGCGTCGTCATCGTCGAGGTTCACTGTGGCCTGCTTCAACATCATGCTGAAAAAAGATGGTGAAGTGGGTCGGTGCCAGCACGCAGCCCTGCTTTACACCATTGAGAATGGGGAAGGTTCTGAGAGGTCATTGTTGCTGGTCCTCGTGTAGCTGGACGATCATGCTAAGGAACTTTGCCAAGTCGCTCCAGGATCTGCCACATGCCTTGCCTGCTCACAGTGTCGAACGCTTTTGTTAGGTCGACAAACGTTACGTACAGCCCTTTGTTCTGCTCGCGGCACTTCTCCTGAAGCTGTCTCAGCACAAAAACCATGTCGGTGGTGCTCTTGTTGGCTCTGAAGCCACACTGGCCCTCTGGGAGGTGGTCTTCAGCGATGGCCGGTACCAGTCGATTCAGGAGCAGACTTGCGAGAATTTTCCCGTCAATGGACACCAGGGTAATTCCGATAGTTGGAGCAAGCAGAATTCTCTCCTTTGTTCTTGTACAGGGTGATGATGACTGCATCACGGAGATCCTTTGGTAGTGTTCCTTCCTTCCAGCAGCAGAGAAAGAGGTCGTGGAGCTTGTTGTGCAGTGCTGGGCCTCCATGTTTCCAGATGTCTGGTGGGATTCCGTCAAATCCTGCTGCTTTGCCACTCTTGAGCTGGTGGACGGCTGTGAGGCTCTCTTCAGCGGTGGGCGGTTCGTCCAATTCAACCTTTAATGGGAGGTGTGGGATTTGGAGGGTGACTGTTTCTTGAACAGTGCGCTCAGCGCTGAAGAGGTTCTGAAAGTATTCCGACTAGCGGTTCAAGATGGAGGTATTATCTGTGAGGAGGACCTGTCCATCAGCGCTTCGCTTCTTCAGACAAATTTACAGCGCAGGCTCAAAGACACAGCTGACCCAGCAGACTCCTCCCCTGAAACACTCTGGGAACAACTGAAAACTGCTATTGCAAAATCCTCTGCAGAAGTCTTGGGTTTCGCTAGAAAGAGGGAAAAAAAGACTGGTTTGACAAAAACGACGTAGAGATCCAGGAACTTCTAGCCCCCCCCCCCCAAAAAAAAAAAAAAAAAAAAAAAAAAAAAAAAAAAAAAAAAAGAGCTGCCCATCAGGCCCACCTAGCCCAGCCTTCCTGCCCTGTGAAGAAGCCTGCCTTCCGCCTCATCTGCAGCAGTCTCCAGCGCAAGCTCAGAGATCTCCAGAACTGACGATTAGAGGACCAGACACGCACAGAGGACCCAGCTTTGCGCTGACAACCAGGCACCTGGTACAATGTCCCCTGCCAATATATATATAATACAACGTAGAGTAAAAATATGACCAAAGTGCAGTGTCCTGCGCGAAAAACATTGCTCTTGTCCCAAAATGCTACATTCTTCTAAACAAAAATTAATTTGTCATTGAATGCATGACTTGTATGCTTGTATAAATGTTCCAAAACAAATAAGAACAGAGATACCTCTATAATTACATGTACTCAGATCGTCTCTTGGTGGTTCAATATAACCACTGAGTGGGAACCTTACTGACTTTTTAACAGATTTGTAAACAAGTCAATCTTTTTTTCGCCTTCCAAAAATCATTTCGATTTTTAAATACGACATGTGATCAAAGCGTAATGACAGTTGAGCCACAGAACCGATACTGGTGACTCAGTTTGCTTGATATTTTCACAGGTAGTACAGTCCCATACGCTTAACTTATTCTGCCCGCGACACACCACAGCAAGATATGGCTCGACCATGATAGTTCAAGGGTGGTGGCAGAATAGCTTGGCGCCTATTTTTTAAATTAGTTTTACTTATCCGAAGTTCGACTTAAGCGAGTTCGAGTAATCCGTTGTAAACTTAGCCATTTAAAGAGAAGCTTTTCCCGGGAAAAAATGTTGTTCGACTTAAGCGTTTTACCCACATTTTGGAGTTATCCTCTGAGGACTGCATTCAGGAGACAGATCGACCATGATAGTTCAAGGGTGGTGGCAGAATAGGCGCCAAGCTATTCTGCCATCACCTTTGATCTATTATGGTCGATCTGTCGCCTGAATTGTAATGCAGTCCTCAGAGGATAACTCCAAAATGTGGATATTGCGTACCTCGGGCACAGTGAGTTAAGTCAAAAACGGATAAGTCGAAAAACCTTTAAAAACAACTTTTTTTCAGGGAAAAGATGCTCCATAAATGGCTAGTTTTACAACGGAGTACTCGAACTCGCTCAAGTCGAACTTCGAATAAGTCAAACTAATTTTTTTTGTAAAGTTCCATAAGCCTAAGTCATAGACGGATAGGCAGAAAAATACTTTTTTAAAATTATTTTTTAAAAATGTATTTATGTTTTTGCATTATATACATATATATCACAAAGATGTACCAAACGGATAAAGAAACACGCTTAGAAAAAAAAACAATTGTGTTGTACCCGTCTTTTCTAAGCGTGTTTCTTTCTCCGTTGGGTACTTCTTTGCATTTGACACGCTTGGCAGTCACCTTTTTGGTCTGGATGATTTATTATATATATCACAAGATACAAAAAGGACTGCAATGCACAATACAGCACACTACGATACACCACAGAATACACTACATTATAGTACACTGCAAAACAATATAAAGCATAGTAGTACAAAACAATACAGGAGTACAATACAACAGAACAGAAAAGTACCCTACACGCGTAAATGCCTCCCCCCCCCCCACCCCCCCACCCCCCACACACACACACACAAACCTACACACGTAAACACCGACGCACTGCCAGGTTAAAGCACAACATTGGGGGAAAAAAAGAGAAGATTGCCATACTATGAGAGATTAGAAACGGTGAAGAAGTACTAAGAAGGAAGTGTGTGTGGGGTGGTGTCTACTGACAGAAAAGTGCTCTGTATGGAAACCACAGTCTGTTAAATTTTTCAGTTGGCCTAGTATCCCATATCTGTACTTTTCCACTTTAACGCGACTTTTCATACAGTTAATGAAATGTTCAATTTTTGGCTGAGTTTCCTGTAACCTGCATTTATAGATATGAAACTGGGCAACCAGAATCATTAGGTCTATAACAATGTCTGACTTAAAATGTTTGGTAGTTCCAAATAGCAACAACTCCTTACAAAAGCTAAGAGTTGCACAGTTCGCACAATCATCCTGTAACCACTTTACCATGTCAGTCCAAAACTTCTGCACACACTGACACTCCCAAAAAAGGTGGGTAATAATTTCTTACTCATGATGACAGAATGTACACATTGCCGTGTTGAACAGTTTACGTAAAAACAAAAAGCGTTCGAGGAGTCGTAGTCGGCTGCGGTAGAGGGCCCAGGATAGAGTACCACAGTTACTCCCAACCTGATTTTATGATGCTGTGGTGCTTTTAATAGCCACAGTTGCTGAATCATTCTTTGTTAAGAAAACTGGCAACAAAAATATTTAAACAGAGGAGTATGACGTAAGCAATTTTTATGATCGTTTTTTTGTTCCTTTGCAAACTGGTAAAATGGGGGTGGGGCAGAAGATTCAGCCACTGTGGCCCCTAAATGAATCACAGCATCATAAAATCAGGTTGGGAGTAACTGTGTACTCTATCCTAACCATTAAAACCTAAAAAAAGACCTATCAATTGTGTACAATATTTCTGAGGGCATCGGAGACAACGTACGTTTTCCAATTTGGCAATTTTAAATAGGAAAAAGCTATCATTCACCACCTACGTATCGTAAAGGATGCCGACTTTCCGCATTTTTTTTGTTGTTGCACTTTATGCTCACATTATTGAAACTTAATAAGTCATTATCTTTGTCTTTTTTTGCGATTTTGCGGAAATGGCCGTCTATTGGGTGCACAAATACCTTCTCTGTGAGCCACACATTCAATGTTTTTCATTCTAGTTTATGCAAAGGACGCAGAAGGTATGCCTTAACATAATATTGCTTTGGGCTTCTGGAATGAATTCTGATTTATTTAGAGGAAAATGCTTCTCAAGCTCATTTTAGGATCCGCGAAGAGCGTGAATGGGGGAACCCTTGCGCCATCGGATACATCTTTGGTGTGTTCCTAAGGATTTTAGGGGAACATGGCTTAATTCATTCATTCATTGTACATTGCTTAACGTCCCGACAGCAACAAGGCTTTCTCAGGACGTGCCTGCACTGCTTGTGAAAAAATAAAAAAGAAACAGAACATTGAATGTATGTCGCCAGCCGGTCAAATACGTTAAATAAACCTAACACATGGGGCCTAAATAAAGCTAAGACCATTTAGCAACACACATCCAATATCAAGAGCTACAGGCAGTGCAGACAGTAGGGAGAGTTTTAAAAAGGCAAATACAGGTGAATGGACAAAGGGTAGACAGAAACACATGCCCCAGAATAGAGAGAAAAACCCACCCTGTGGGGCTGACCAGGGTGACCCTGGGAACTAAAAAATACCTAACCCCACCCAAGTCCCCCAGGGCAGACCCGGGTGGGGTTAAACATCTCAGGGCATACTAAGGTACACTTTGAAACCCATCTTATTGAGTACTGAAGGTGGGTGGGGGGGGGGGGGGGTGGTGCACGGTAGACTGGGCTAGCTCTTGGACTATAAGTATCTACAGCGACAGCTGTGTGCAGTTACTCCGCCGTTGCCGGTCCCAAGCCCATGTGTGCAGGTCACAAGTTCATGTCGACAGTAAGACGCACTCTTGTTTTAATTCCATTGGATATGCTAATTTACATAAACCAATGAAAAATGAGCACGCTTATTTCCGGCCGCATCTAAAACCATACAACACGACGACTGCTATAATGATGGTTGACTGTGCAAAAAGCTTCGATACTAAACTATCAGTTTTGATCGGAGAACAAGGTTGGTATAGATTTGTGGCAAAATATCTAACGAGTTTGTTCAGTTCGAGGTTTTTAAGTTCGAGACGGATGGTTGCTATGAGGGTTGAAAACTGCTCTGGAATCACAGTGCTTCGCCGCTTTGTGTGCCTTTCGTTTCCTCCCTTGTATTCTGTTTTGAGCTTAGTAGGCAGTGGCGGGCACGCGGTGGCGCAGCGGATTTGCATTGGTCAAAGCTACTATTATCGGGCCCCTATGGGTGGGTTCGAAATCATGTGATAGCCAACAGAAAGCTTGGCGACTTAGACGGCCATCATTTTATAATAACCAAGTGGTTGCCAAAAACTTTCGTATATATATACAATTCTCTTCCAGAGTCTTGTCCTCCGTAGCTGCTGCAGCAAGAACAGTTACAGGAGTGACAGCCATGTCGTTTCCCTATAAAGACGACAGCTCCACCAACGGCCAGCACCACGAAAACTCCGCCTCCGCTAAACCCCAGGAGCTTCAAGCGTGTAAATCTCTTGCTCCTTCTCACTGCAAAAAAAAGCTCTGACAGTGGGGAGGTGGAGGGGGGGGGGGGGGTGGTGGGTGGGTGGAAGGTTCAAAACTGCCCAAAAAGGAACTTTGTTATAGCATTTTAAAACATGATTGGAGGGGGGGGGGGGGGTTGTTCCGGAACCCCTGGAACCACCCCACCCCCTCCCCTACATCTGCCCCTGATAGAAATCTAAGTCATAAAAAAATGAAATATTTTGTCCTTCCAGTAACACCATTGGAAATTTATATGGCGGCTAAAAATGTGATTTTGAACACTTGCACCCTGCTGGCATATTTGGTGACTTTCGGCAAGCAGACTGTGTGTCGACTGCCGCCAACAAACTCGCTGCTTTAGCGGATGTTCAGCGTTGTAGTCCAGCAATGCCTGGATGTGAGCAGAAGCCATACTTTTGTCGCGGCTCTAAATAAACTAATAATATTTTGTTTCAGTAGCTCGAGTCAATTGCTGCGTTATCTGTTGCAACAGAAAAGTGTAAAATAAAAACAAAACAAAAAACTGTAGTATTTTCTTTCAGTTTGGCGTAGGATCCCATGTCGGTACTTTTCGATTATAGAGTGACTTCATAGAACGAATAAAATGCTTAACGCATTTAGTCCCGAGTCCCTACAGCAGGAGACTGATTGACCATGATAATTCAAGGGTAGTGCCAGATTAGCTTGGCACCGACAGGCGCCAAGCTAATCTGGCACTACCCTTGAATTGTCATAGTCAATCCATCTCCTGCAACTGGTACGTAGCCATTAGGCAACATCTCCGCGATTTGAGAAATGGGACCTTTGGGGCTACAAGGGTTAATGCGGCATATCCTCTGACCTTCATTTATTAACTCTGCAGCTAAAATCGTAAGTTCTGTAACAGAGTCTGAACTTTTTTTCTTTTTTTTTAATTCAACAGAGCAACTCCTCTGAAAAGATAAGTGTTGAGCAGTTTAAAATCATTTCCCTGTCAGCAGCAAACAAAAAGAATAATTTTGAGGGAGAATTATGCACTTCACGGAAACGAGAAAAAAAACACGCTTAGAAAAGTCAGTTAGATTGTGTTGTAACCGTCTTTTCTAAGCGTGCTTCTTTCTCCTTTGGGTTCTTCCCTGCATTATACACGCTTGGCAGTCACCTTTGTGGTCTGGATTGCGGATTTCTTGCATTATACATGCTTGGCAGTCACCTTTGTGGTCTGGATTGCGGATTTCTTCACTGAAAAACTGAACGCTCACCGCGGTGGAAGGAGCAGTGTAGCGTGTCTTTACTGTGAGCGGGGGGGGGGGGGGGGGGGGGGGGGGGGGAGGGGGGCGATGGGGGAGATGGGGTGTGTGGCCGTGACACCGGTGTGTTCAAATCAACATATGGTTCTGGAAGTGCTCCAACTGTCGGCGCCAAGCTAATCTGGCACCACCCTTGAATTATCATGGTCGATCCATCTCCTGCAAATGGTGCATAGTCGTTAGATGACGCCTCCAAAATTTGGGAAATACGGCCGTCAGGCTGAATGAGTTAACAGCAATGTTACCACAAGTATGAGCACTGTGTCGGCAGTCTCAGGTGTGTTATTCTCATTTCTGTTTCATTTCCCATTTGCTGACAAACGAGAAAACAGCGTCTATTCCGCTCACAGAAATATTGTGGGTTTTATTTGTTGTTGTAAAAACTAGGGGGGCGAGGACGGAGGATGAGGGTGGGGGTGCGGTGCTGGGGGAGGGGGAGGTGTGTTAGATGAAACAAGACAGACACCAAGTTGGGCAGAAGTAATAACTGAACATACGCAGCTCAAAACTTAAAAAAAAAAAGTGTTTGAATGACGTCCAACGTGTTGTGTTGTGTTGTGCGTGCGCGCGCGCGCGCGCGCGCGTGTGTGTGTGTATGTGTATGTGTGTCCAGGTCTGTAAATCTGACGTACAGGGGGCAGGCAGGGGGGTGGGGGGTCGGCGGCGAATTGGGACCGTCCCCCCCTCCCCCACCCTCGTCCAGACCAACCCAGGATCCGCCCCTGAGAGGGGAGATGTACAGTGTGTTGGTTGCGAAAACTAACTAATTTTTACGCTATTATCATCCCCTGTAAGATGACTACAGCATGAGCGATTCTAACTACTGATTTGATCTGCATCCTGTGTTCCTCATAATATGGAATATGTTGTTGGGTAGGGTAATAAGACCATTATCATGGTTCCTCACAACTGGCGTGACAGTGTAGTGCACGGACGTCGGCCCGATGGCCTTTTGCGCATTGGGTCGGGGTTGGGTGAGGCCCGGTAACACCACAACAGCAAAAAACATTCTTTGAAATTAACACACTCTGCCCCAGGACAGAAATCCCTCAATTTTGAAGTTGCCCTCTGAAGGACTGTATGCCATTCTAGAGACAGATCGAGCATGATAGTTCAAGGGTGGTGCCAGAATAGCTTGGCGCCCTATGGGCGCCAAGTTATTCTGGCACCACCCTTGAACTATCATGCTCGGTCCATGCCTTGCTCAGTTGTTGTGGTGTGTCGGGGCTGAATGAGTCAAAACGTGTAGAACTAATCATAATACGCACCCTGTCGTCAGATGACGGAACTGAAATCTATAAACGGATCGCTGTCACCAGTCTCTGCTATCTCATTTTGTGAAGTAGAAATTTCCTCACTTGCATTAGTGGGAAGACCTGCAAGAAATGAAACGGCGATGACTGTTATATAGTTTTCAAAACAAGTTAAGGATCACTTTCTCACAACAACCACCTACTAAACCCGTGAAACGGATAATTCTGTTTAACCCGCTCAGTGGCAAGAAAAAGTGAACGCCATCCAACATCAAGAGGTATGTATCTTCATGAGTCCCTGCATTTGCGGAGGCTCATGAGGATCTATACCTCTTGCTGACACCACTTTGAATCACGACACGCGATAGCTTTTGAGCCAAAACCACAGCCAACAAGCTGCAAACACGCAGTAAGTTTATAGAAACCATAGTTAAAGGCCCACTACCGCCGTAACTGTTCAAATATACACTTCTAGAACAGATGGTTACGAGACGCTGCATACAGATCTAGTTATGGTTCATTTAGACACAGGATAATCCAGTTCAGAACTCGTCGTCTTTATATCAAGTAACCTGACAATGACTCCACTCCACTCTAAGTCTATAGTATTAGTTAGTTGTTTAGATCCGCGACAAAATTATGCCTTTTGGTCACATCTCGAGGTGGCTAGAACACGCGAGTGTTCTAGCGACGTCAAGATGTGAACTGACAAAAGCCATAATTTTGTCGCGGACCTAAACAACGAATTGGTCTCGATTCACTACCACATCATTTCGAAAACGAAAGCGACACTTACTTGCGACTGTCAGACATGCCTTGGTGCCGAGACAGCTTCACGCACACACGTATGTCATGCATATCCGCGCAAGAGGGGCGAGACTCTACCAGGAGAGAACTTACCATCCTGTTCTCTTCAACTCCTTTTCTCCCAGGTCATTAACGTACCATTACGCGTAACTCTGAAGACACATTTCAGCACCATTTTGTGTTTGTTATGCCTTGTCGACACACCTAATGAACTTTAACAGTAGTTTGGACACGCAGCAAAAGCAAACACGTAATCGCGCTTCTTTATTCTGTGCTGCCGTTAGGTGTCAATCTATTTTTAACTGTTGCTCGTACCGAAAGCGTTATATTTCCAGAAACGGATTGGTGTCATTGTCAGGTTACTTGATATAAAGACGACGTGTGCTGAACTGGATTCTCCTGGTGTCCAAATGAACAATAACTAAACATATGTGTAGCGTTTTGTAACCATTTGTTACAGAAGTGTATCTTTGAACAGTTACGGCGGTAGTGGGCTTTTAATGGAGTGGAATAGGCTAGCTATATCCATCACATCTGCCCCTTCCTTGAAGACTTCAGAGCTCGACTGGTCTGCTACACCACCCAGCCAGTCGTCTCAGCCCAGTAACATTACTCCCAGCTCTGTGTATATAGTTTTAACCAATTTTAATGACACTCCGGAACGGGTCGCAGAGTCCTCAACGATCGTTAGAGTCCGACTCTTCATTGGAAGAAAGAAAGAAAGAAAGAATTTGGAAAATAGTACCACGCCTCCAAACCACTCAAGCACTTCAATAAAGACTCCCTCCGTTAAACTCTTACTAGCGTAATTGTGAATGACCAAATGAAGTGGCAATCGCAGGGAGTTAATCCTTTTCAAGTGTATGTCACCGCCGTCATCCCATATCGTAGACGCATGATCGATGTAGGATTTTACATGTGCATTTTAAATAACTTGCGGGCATCACCATCGATAATACACTTCAACTTTGAAAGCATAAAATCATTTCTGGCATCACTGTTACATACAGCATTTATGTGCGATGTTACGAAATGTTGCTAACAACTTTGACGTCATATATGAGGTCACTAGAAAAATCGCGACCCTGCTCAAATCATCCAGTGTAATGTAGGTCAAACTACGCGTCACAACAAAAATCGATGGCAATTCTCCCTGCAAAAGAAAATGAATCTTACTAAAAGGTACGTAATTCTTATCCAAAATAACTCAGATGAATATCGGATGTTTCCTATGATTAACACACACATGTTCTCAAAGAATAACACAACCACAAACGTAACAGTCCCCACCCCGTCTTTTGATGTTTGCAAAGTCCCGGAAGCACGATCTCTCCTTTAGGCTCTAAGTGCCTTTGGTACAACATATCCGAACAGACCCCCACCCCACCCCCTTCTCCTCACTTCGATAGGTACCTGATCCGCCCCTGGACATGATAAACTTAATACTAAGAATTACTGGCGTTATTTAATTGACAAAAATTAATATGCCTTCAGACACGTGTTTCAGTTTTTGTGTTGAAAATAATCATAGCAGCTCAGTACGCAATGGCCGCCATCGGGCCGACGACAGCCCGATAGCCTTTTGCGCATTGGGAGGTGATCAATCATAGCAAGAGCACAGAAACTGAAATAGTTACCTTCACATGGACTGCACCATATGCGAAGACTCAACATCAGAATGGCCATAACGATGCAGAGCATTTCGATGTCCGGCACCGTACCTCACGCCACTATTAAACACAACTCCGCTGATATTGTTACCTTTCAAAGTCCACACCCTTGACCGGGCTGTACAATCTAGAGAAAAGTCTCTGACTTATGTTGTTCGTGTGTAAAGGAAAGATGTCCAATTTGGCAAATAGTTCGGTCATACATGAAAATCTGCTGAGCGTGACTCAGGATTTAGTTTGATCGAGCAATGCCGGAGTCCGTGATGAGACCGATGAGTAGAACGAAAGTGAGCTTAGGCAGTCAGCTATAGATATGACTTTGTATACATGTTATTTATTGGAGTCCTTAATGCGACGTTCGGTGAGCACTCTGGATCCTCAATATAACATACAGTGCCAAACCCCTTCACGTACTGGACCCTTTACAGGTGCCAAACCCCTTCACGTACTGTACCCTTTACAGGTGGCAAACCCTTCACGTACTGTACCCACTACAGGTGCCAAACCCCTTCACGTGTTGTACCCATTACAGGTGCCAAACCCCTTCACGTACTGTACCCATTACAGGTGCCAAACCCCTTCACGTACTGTACCCATTACAGGTGCCAAACCCCTTCACGTACTGTACCCATTACAGGTGCCAAACCCCTTCACGTACTGTACATCTCATTGGCCGCAAGCTGCGTGTCCGAAATATGTGAAAATCCAGTTCAACGCCGAGGAGCCCTGTGCAGCCAAGGAACTTTAATAGCAGTTTGGACAGGCGGCAACAGCACATGCGTTATCGCACTTATGTTCCTAGAAGTCTAGCCAGGGCCAGCGTGTTTTTCTTATTTCGGTCCAGTCACCTGGAACGACCTTCCAGCTCATCAGACATGCCCCAACTCTGTCTGCTTTTAAATCACTGCTCAAGACTATCTGTTTTTTTTTATGCATACAATTATATGCATTTTCAGTGCGTTAGCAATCTTTAGCAGTAACTGTTCTTGTAACGGTGTGTGTGTATGTGTGAGTGTGAGCTTTTGATGTGTGTCACTTTAGTTTTTGTAACATTTATTGTAGCGTTTTCTTTCTTGTACTTTTTGTTCTGTGATTTTTGATCTTGTAAAGCGCTTAGAGCACCATTCATTTGCAGGTTAAGCGCTATATAAATGTACATTATTATTATTATTATTATTATTATTATTATTATTATTATTATTATTATTATTATTATTATGACTACAAACTGACTGAGGTCAGCAAGAGACCATACATACTGATGAGTCCCTGCGCCTGTGGAGGCTATGAGGATATATGCCTCTTGCAGTTGGGTGGTTTTCACTCTATCTTGGCGTGTGTCTTGAACCCCTCCCCCCACCCCTAACCCCCCCCCACCCCCCCTCCCCCCACTGTCGTTTCCTTTACAGTGGGGGGGGGGGGGGGGGCTTGTCCTCTCATAGTGCGCTGAATTCAATAACTCCTTCTGCACGGTCGACGACAAAAAACTGCTGGTCTCGTTTCTTGCGCCTTCATTGTACATGTTCCTGTTTGTGCTTTCAGGCTGGTGCAATGCTGTATTGCGTGACGCACCTCGATGAATGAACTGTGGTTTTATGTACAGCAAAAAGCTAGCGCATTTGGACACCGAATCAAAGGACCGGACTGACTAAGAGTGGGATCAGTGAATGGCAGCATGGAACCTTAGTTAACCCATTTAGCCCTACAGCAGGAGATGGGTCGACCATGATAACTCAAGGGTAGTGCCAGATTAGCTTGGCGCCTGAAGCTAATCTGGCACTACCCTTGAATTACCATGGTCGATTCACCTCCTGAAATTGGTACATAATCGTCATGTGACGCCTCCAACTTTTGCGAAATGCGTCCTGGGGTTAAATGGGTTAAACTTGTGCAGTTCCAGCTCAGTCTTCCCGGCCTTCACAGACACATGTGCAGGACAGCATAGTCTTTTGCTGTGAAGTTGGATTCTCAAATTGTGACAAACATAGCTGTAAAAGGCAATAACCCCTACGACTTTTAAGAAGACTGCCAAGAAAGTAGATAAAAGCACTGTCGTCTTCTGCACGGTCGAGGACAAACACTGAAACTTCAGCTCCGTTTCTACGACTGACGTGATGGCGTCCGGGGGTGCTGATGGTGGCGGCATGAACGGCGCAGAAGAGAGCGGAAATCGCCAGGAGCAGCCAGTGGAACTGTACCTGATCCGCATCTCTCCGCCATGTAGGGTCGTCTGGCTCTATCTTCTACAGGTAACTGGGTGGACATCCTTCATATTATTATTATTTTTTTTTACTCAGTCATGACTAATACTGTAATAATCGTGGTTTTTCGCAACTTTTGAGAGGGGGGGGGGGGGGGGCAGATATTTCCTGCATCGGGCCGACGTCGGCCGTCGTTGGCCCGCGCACTATTGTGCACGGGCCAACGGCAGCCGACGTCAGCCCGATGTTTTTGCGCGTTGGGTACCCTGTGAAGATGAGTGTGTCTGTTTGTGTGAAAAGCAAGATTTTCGTTGCAATAAAAATAGACGTGTTGTTAGTGACGTCTTTCCCCACAGCTTCCGTCATTCTATGTAGGCTGTGTCTGTGGGGGATGAATGCCGGAAGTGTTACAGTGCAAATTATAGCGTGTCATCTTGTAATCTCTCTTACGTACTGCACGCTATTTTACTTGACTGATTTTATTGCCGTCCCGCGCGCCGAAATCTGGGCTGCCCCAATTCAGTCGCCGTCACAAAACAGCACACCGCACCTACTACTGTACTATGCTGGTTTTCTTTTCTCTCACTCTCAGCCGGTCTAGATAAATCATATCTCGCGGCCTTCGTCATTTCATGCATGAGTTCTCTATTGCGACTCTGATCAGGCGTGTCAGGTCATATGTAGTCTTCGGAATGCCTAAAGGATTTTGTACTATCATTGTCGACGAGCAAAAGACTTGAAATGCGGCATTTTTGGAATCATCAGAAACACTTTAGTGTTTCAGATGATTTCAAAAATGTCGCATTTTTTTTTTTTGCAAGTCAGTATACAAGGGGGTTTGCATAGAGACTTAGCGGAATACATACTCAGTTCAGTGCCGTAGTTGTTTTCTTCGTTATTAATTAAGGCACACTGGACACAATGACTCGCGGCTCTAGGGAAAATAAGCTTTAAAAAAAAACCGGCGTAGACGCTTCCTTTCGATTTTGATAAATCATGATTAGCTAACTGATCTGCTCTGGCCACACTCGGTGATTGTAACCAGCTGGTTGTCTGGGCGACTGACACACTGGTTGTCTCCCTCGATTCGCCGCGCTGAAGAGCGTGGCAAATCGAGGTATACACCCAGTGTGTGACGGATTGACCGTAGCCTACCAAAATCCTTCCCTCTCTCCTTCCCTTTCCAATGTGATTCTACATGGTGTCTTCGACATTGTCGGGAATGTACATGCATAACACCTTATTAACCCTTGTTATCCTGATAACTACTGCTTGAAATAAATTTGACTAGAATAGCTCCTTCCTTATCTGTTATGCAGCCGTCACAGGACAGTAAGCATTTTTTTTTAATTCAGCCTCAGGAGGTAATGGGTTAAACACGCAGTGAACAGTCTTCCGTGACGTACATTTCACACTCTCGTGACCACGTAACCCTTACACACCTTAGCAAGGTATGGCTCAAGAATGATCGACCATGATAGTTCAAGGGTGATGCTTGGCGCCTTAGTATATATTCCGGCACCACACTTGAACTATTATGATCGATCTGTCTCCTGCGTTGTAATGCAGTCTTCAGATGACAAGCTGTGCAAACCGGTTTGGAGATGTCGGCCATAGGGGACAGTGAGTTAACTCATTGTACCCCAACACCGAAATCCTTAAATTTTGCCCGTTGTCCTTTGTGCAGGACACAAATCGACCATGATAGTTAATAATAATAATAATAATACTGTTATTATATAGGCGCTTTTTCTCAATTTTTGGGGAAATCGACTCAAAGCGCCGCGCCTGAAACCCTCACACACTCACGACGCCATTGAAGACAAACACAGTACAAGACAAACGAAGGGCCAGTCAGCTACTGAAGTTACAGAGATTGTTGATCGCTTGTATTTGAAATTTGTAAAGTGGCCTGAGACCGGTACCAAAGTGTGGGGGGTGGGGGGGGGGGAGGGTGGAAGAACCGGAGTACCCGGAGAAAGAACCCCCGACGGTCCGCCCGAATTAACGGTGACACTTACCAGAGGAGAAAAGTCCAACGCCGGAACCCGGTATCGAACCGCACACCTTTGGCATTGGTGGCAGGCGCCTTAACCACTGCTATTCTGGCATCAACCTTGAACTATCATGGTCGATCCTTATCTTCCTGTGGTGTGTCTGGGGTATAATGAGTTACTGAATCAATAACGCATGAATTCAGTCACGTGAAGGGCTGCAGGAATCGAGCCGGGACAACATGTCGTTAAACGTGCACCAGCGCTGATCTCAAACCTCGTGTCAGGGATTTTGACTTTAGTGCCACCGATCCATAACATAAATTACCAAAGAATAGGTGGGCCCAGATAATTAAAGATTCTATTTACGGGCATGTTCCGGCACCAGTGGTGGACTTAACTCATTCGCGGCCAGCCGCATCCGGATGCGCGGCTTATGCCGCGCATCCGGATGCGACTCTCCGCGAATGGGTTAATCCGCACATTACTCACTCTGTTTGGCGATGGGAATAATTATGGAAATGGTGCCAGTCAGTGACAGCGACACTGTTGTACGAACGCTTTGCAATATCGTGATATTTTGTGTGTTTACACTGATTTGAATACTCGGCAGACGCCGAGAAATATCCTGAATTTGAATCATGGAATGTCCTTCTCTTTCAAATGCAAGAGGCGTAGATATTCATGAACCCCTGCCCCTGCAGGCTTATGAGAATCTATGCCTCTTGCAGATGGAACGTATTACGTGATTGATTGGTGTGCGAATTAAAAGTCGAGCCTAGTGCCATTTATCATTATCGAGTACCCCCCCCCCCCACCCCACCCCACCCCCCACACTTTGGTACCGGTTTCAGGCCACTTTACAAATTTCAAACCAGTACAAGCCATCAAAAATCTCTGTAACTTCAGTAGCTGAACTGGCCCTTCGTCTGTCTTGTACTGTGTTTGTCTTAAATGGCGTAAATCTGTGTCTGTTACGTGAGTGTGCGTGTTGGGTTTCAGTTCGCGGCGCTTCGAGTCGATTCGCCCAAAAATTGAGAAAAAGCGCCTATATAATAACGGTGTTATTATTATTATTATTATTATTATAGTACATGAATTGAAATTTAGGCTTTGAACACGCCCTTCAGCGTTGTAAGTGGGTGGTAATACTGGTATATTGAGCTTGTGTTGGCCGCGAGAGGGGTCAAGTGCAGTATGTCATTATTGGAGCCCGTATATCTTGTAAGGTTTCGCTTACAACAAGAGTTGGCCAGTAGTAAATCTTGTTAAAAAGGGAAGTATTTGTTCCGCAGTACGCACATAGTAAAACAGACGCACACAAAACACGCACGCACGCAGGCACACACACGAAAGCACACGCAGCCACGCACAAGCACACGCAACCACGGGCACACACACACGCGCTCACACACACACAAACACGTACGCAGACACACTGACGCACGCACACACGTACACACACACGCACGCACGCGGTGTATCATTTTAAAGTTTTATATATTTAGAGCGGTACAAGAAACACATGTGTAGACCGACTTGATAATATGTGAAAACAATCGAGAGGGAGGAAGAGAGTTTGACTCGGAGCAACTTAACCCATTCAGCCCTGACGCAGTGCAGCAGGAGATGGATCGACCATGATCATTCAAGGGTAGTGCCAGATTAGCTTGGCGCCTACAAGGCGCCAAGCTAATCTGGCACTACCCTTGAATGATCATGGTCGATCCATCTCCGGCAACAGGTGCATAGTCGTTAGATGACGCCTCCAAAATTTGGGAAATACGTGCGCCGGGCCGAATGAGTTAAGGACTATGATAATACACGGTCATTTTGTTGTAGCTTTTGATGGTGGTGTAGATGGAGTTACTGGTGCACTGGTAAGCATTTTAGTTTGAAATTGCTGGAACGGACCCACTTGTTGCTTAGCAGCTGACTTCCAGAGATCATTAAAAAAAAAAAAAAAAAAAAAAAAAAAACCACGCATACAAATGCTGTGAACTCACCATTGTTATTACAAACGTGTGCCGGTCTGTGATTTTTGACCTTTTGGTTTCTTAAATCCCTTGATCGCTAATGAACGCAGACTGTGTTTTTAAATCATTGTAAATTCAAGGTCGGTTATCCCCCGTCTTCAGAGGAACATGGATGTTAGCTGGTGTCAGCAAGAGGCATAATTCCTCGTGAGCCCTTGCAACTGCGGGGGCTCACGAGGATCTATGCCTCTTGCAGCTGGATGGTGTTTCTCGGCAATTCTCGGCAACGAAGGGGTTAAGGAATAGCCGAAAGGTCCAAAATGAGTTTTTTTACTTAACCCATTTAGCCCCGACGCCCTACAACAGAAGATGAATCAACCATGGTAATTCAAGGGTACTGCCAGATTTGCTTGGCGCCTGAAGGCGCCAAGCTAATCTGGCACTAACCTTGAATTATCATGGTCGATCTATCTCCTGCAACTGTACATAGTCGTTAGGTGACACCGCACCAATGGGAGAAATGCGGCCATTTGGGTAAATGTGTTAACTGCCCTGGCCGGCTTGCAGCACAACATCCCCCACAGGCTGATTGACGTCAATTTCACGGCGGACTCTCTGGACTTGCCTGACGTCATCCGACAACAGCCACACAGGGAGGTGCCCGTACTGGTCGATGGCAACGTTACAGTCTTTGAAGGGTGCGTCAGTTTGTATCTGGGTGGGTGGTGGGTGGTGGTTTTTGTTTTTGTTTGCGATTGGTTGCTTTTGTTGTTGTTTGTTGTTTTTTGTTTGTTGTTTGTGTTTTTGTTTGTTTGGTTTTTTTTTTTTTTTTTTTTTTTTTGGGGGGGAGGGGGGGGGGGGGGGGAGGGGGCGCGAGTGGTGGTGGGCGCGTTGGTAGGTTGATTGTTTGAACGTACAATAATGGAATCCAGACCAAAAAGGTGACTGCCAAGCGTGTAAAATGCAGAGAAGAACCCAACGGAAAAAGAAACGCGCTTAGAAATGACAGTTACAGCACAATTTATTAATATTTCGGGTAAATACCATTCTTCAAAATAGACAAACGAACAAATGGTGAAATCAATCGCAGAAGGAATGTGACAACACTAATGGACCAGAAAAATATATATGTCTGTGGATGGAATTTTTTTTTTAAAGTTACGTTTAAAACATTCTGTATTCGATTGGGTAGAGTTTGGGATGGTTGAATAGGTGATTGAATGGTTAGACTACAATTTCACAGAGAGGTACCTGTCTAGGTGGGTGGAAATATCGTTTCTGAATGGTAAAACATTTGTTTCGTGTGGAAGAGTTTATTGCTTAAGTGGTCGGCCGGCTGGTTGTTTTGTTGCTTGAATGGTTGGTGAATTGGTTTGGTAGGGGTGGTTTTCTGTCAGGTTGGTGAATTGGTTTGGTAGGGGTGGTTGGCTGTCAGGTTGGTGAATTGGTTTGGTAGGGGTGGTTGGCTGTCAGGTTGGTGAATTGGTTTGGTAGGGGTGGTTGGCTGTCAGGTTGGTGAATTGGTTTGGTAGGGGTGGTTGGCTGTCAGGTTGGTGAATTGGTTTGGTAGGGGTGGTTGGCTGTCAGGTTGGTGAATTGGTTTGGTAGGGGTGGTTGGCTGTCAGGTTGGTGAATTGGTTTGGTAGGGGTGGTTGGCTGTTAGGTTGGACTGGCAGCCACTGCACAGAAACGTATCCGTTTTGGTTAACGGGGACATTTTTTGTCTTCAAAGGGTAAGACGTTTTCTATTGAATCTAGTTCTTGCATGGTAGCTTGCTTAGTTGGTTTGACAGCTTTCACGTAGTAGCCGCATAGTTTCTAAAAAGAACTTCACAGAATTTGTTTGTTTGCCTCGAATGTCAACTATCGATTTGTCTTTATTGTTATTGTAAAGAGCCGCTGTCAGGGGACCTCACTCGTAGTCCTCAGTGGCTGCAGCTAAGATTCATCTGGGTTGTTTTTTTCTCTCTTCCCCCGTTTTCCAAATAGCCCGGCCATCTTGAATTACCTGGCCAATACGTACACGCACCACGCGGGGTTTGGTCTCGGTCTGACCGCACGTTACCTGACCGAGTCGCTCTGCAGCTGGGCCAACAGTGAACTGCACAGGTGAGATCGTTGGCTAACGAGCTAATTATAATCTACCTTCGACCGCCTGTCTGTCTTGGGGCCGGGTGGTAGAGCGTTCGACTCTCGTCCGAAAGCTCGCGAACTTTGTCAGTTCGGTCCATTTTCGGCGACCCATCTTTGAAATCACCTTTGTGGTGGACAAAAGACGTTAATCAGTCCCTAACCTTCAACGTTTCTTTCCTATCTGTCTTGACTAGTTAGGCCTTCCACTACAATAGGCTAGAAATGATATCTTTGGCAATATCACATTTTCACTGTGGCAAACAGATAGCACTGACTGCCCTGTGATGGGAACAACAACTAAAAAAACAAACAAACAACAACAACAAAATCCCAGTAAGTCCATTGTGAAAAGCAAGATTTGTATTGTATTACAAAGAAAATCTCGCTTTTCACAAACTGGACTTAGTGTCTCTCGTCGTCACAGAGCAGAAGGGTCAAGGACACTCGTGACTGAGCCCCCGTCCACGTCTACTCCAGCGCAGATAGATCGACGATAAAAGGCTGCATGGTTTTTGTTTGTTTTTGTTTTGTTTTGTTGTTTTTTTTAACTCATTTTACCTCATCACCGAAATCCCCAAATTTCGCCATTGTCCTCTGAAGACTGCATTGCAGTGCAGGACACAGTTCGACCTGAAAATTCAAGGGTGATGCCAGAATAGCTTGGCGCCCATAGGCGCCAAGCTATTCTGGCATCACCCTTGAACTATCATGGTCGTTCCTTTTCTTGCTGTGGTGTGTCTGGGGTAGAATGAGTTAAATAGCCTGCGTCTGGCACCATACTCGCCTCAGTCCAGAGGTTGCGAAAGCCATATCTGGTTATGACTGATTGAGACCATGGATCCTGTATACAATACAAACACAGTACGCACGGTAAGAGTGTCGGTAGTAGCGAAACGTCTTCCGAGCCCACGACGGCTGCAATGGGCCCGAGGACCTTTGCTTACTGTGACTGTGTGTCAAGCTAATATACCCTTCAGCCCTCTTCGTCTGTTCGTCCATCTCCCGCGCCTTTTGCGTTAGACTTAGGAACTGATTCCATGCACTTGATTGTCTCAACTTCTGCACTGAAGCAAATGCACGTAGTGGTAATTTACCAACTTTGCTTACCCCTTCGGCTGTCAGAATCTGTTTTTGTCGACGTGATTCCTGCAGGATTTACCTCAACAAACACCGCCACCAACAGCCAAAGGGTCGTTCAATCAAAATGTATTTAACCCTTTTAGCCCCGGGACCCTGCAGCAGGAGATGGATTGATCATGATATTCAAGGGTAAAACGGCCAGATGAGCTTGGCGCCTGAAGGCGCCAAGCTCATCTGGCACTACCCTTGAATTATCATGATCAATCCATCTCCTACAACTAGGCCGGCAACACCTCTAAAATGTGAGAAATGGGACCTTGGGGCTAGAATGGTTAACTTATCAAACTTATCAAATTCATTCCGGTAGACCTGTTTCTATGTCTGTCACAGAGCCATCGGCTTCAAGTACGTCTACCCACAATTCCTGGACAAATCTTATCAAATTCATTCCGGTAGACCTGTTTCTATGTCTGTCACAGAGCCATCGGCTTCAAGTACGTCTACCCACAATTCCTGGACAAATCTTATCAAATTCATTCCGGTAGACCTGTTTCTATGTCTGTCACAGAGCCATCGGCTTCAAGTACGTCTACCCACAATTCCTGGACAAATATGCACTTCCGGACCACGACCACAACGAGGCTATGACGGAGCACGGGCTGCGTGACGTCATACGGCATCTGGAGACGTTAGAACAGCGCTACCTGGCCAGCAGCCACTACCTGACCGGCAACAGACAGACGCTGGCGGACATGTATGTGGCCACGGTGCTGGTGCAGATGGAATGGACGGGATTCCGGTTCAAAATGTGGCCCAAAGTGGACACCTGGCTGGACAGAGTCAAGCACGTAGAGTTTTGGGACTTTGTGCACGTGAGTCACAAGGAGTTCCTGGCTGAGTTAGAGCGAAGCCGGTTTCTGTTCGACTGACAGTCACATCAAGCCCATCCCTGCAAGCTAGATTGCAGCATGGGTTGTCAGGAGCCCTGCGGCGGTACACAACTTCAATTAACCCTTTGGCTGTCGGTGGCTACCGACAGCCAAAGGGTTAATAATACAGGTCAGCCTCAGCATATTGCGGTACCCGGGAGCTATACAGTCAGTTAGTCGTGATCGCCTTGTTGTAATGCTGAATTTACATTGACTTGTGTAGAGAAACCACTTGATTAGCCGTCCACGAGCCAGCTAAAGGCTGACGACGGCACGATGATCTTTAGCTCATCGTGCTAGCCAGAGACCTGTTAGCCTTTTATCAATAATAAGGGAGTATATTTGTGCGCGTAATACTGAGGCCGAAATCGATGCGAATAGTTGTCTTGCAAAAATTATTCTCGTTGGTGGTGAGCCTTCCACCAATCGGACCTTTACTATCGTGAACATGCGTGCTGGTCTTCAATTTTTGACCTTTTGGAAGTAGACCGTAAGGTCCAAAATCAAGACACACATCTGTTTGATAGAGATAGGTAATCTCCACAAAAGATAAGATTATTGAAATGTATTTCTTGTACAACAGAGTGAAACAGAGGAATTTGTCGCGTGAATTTAAACGTTAGCTTAAATATAAAAAGAAAGAAAGAAACACGCTTATAAAAAACTAGTACGACACTTATTTAAATCACACTTTTTCGTGCTTTCCTCTTCTAAGCGTGGTTTTTCATCGTTTGGGATTCTCCTCGCATCATTGCGCTTGGAAATCACCTTTTTGGTCCAGATCTCATCCTGAACAATCGACCAGCCCTAACCTTCGCCAGGGCCTAGTCAGCTGACATCAGAAAAACGTTAAACATTTAGGGCTTAACGTCTTTTTCCACCGCAGAGGTGATCTCAAAGACACGGGTCACCGAAATAGGGTCTGAACCAATTTTGATCAAATTTTGACCCCAGCTGGATTCGAACCCGTGACCTTTCGGTCGTGAGTCGAACGCTCTACCGCCTGGCCATCCAGCTCCCCCCCCCCCCTGACGTCAGAACTGCGCTGTGAACTTCGTACCCATTCAGCCCCACGCGCTTCAGCAGCAGATGGATCGACCGTGATAGTTCAAGGGTAGTGCCAGATAAGCTTGGCGCCGTCAGGCGCCAAGCTAATCTGGCACTACCCTTGAATTATCATGGTCGATCCATAGCTGGTACATAGTCGTTAGGTGACACCTCCAAAATCTGGCTGTGGGGTTAAATGGGTTAATCTCATTTAGAGGACTCCCTTTCAGAGGGACTGCCCCCGGGGCCCCATCGCAAGTGTGAGTAGATGGCTCGCACGTCCATCAGCACAATGACTCCGAAGAGGACAGCCAGTACCGTTATACCCAGCCCTCCTGTGGCCTTGGCTGCAGGTCGCGGGTCCTCTGCGCTGGTCAACTTCCGGCGCGTGGCGGACAGCTGGCTCTTGTCCACCAGCAGCTCGTCCACGATCTGTTGTGTCATTTCCTGCGTGTTGACTGGCTGTGACGAAACGTTCGGTTGGCAGAAACAGCCGCAGATGAAGTGGTCGGCATTGGACGTGTTTGGGGTGATGTCAGTCACGCCAGCTGCTGATGAAATAAATGTCTTAAGTGTACATAAAAAACTATGATGATGATGACGATGAGAATGAAAAACCTATGATGATGATGATGATGATGATGATGATGAGCATTTAAGCACATTTCTTGAAAGCTATCACGGGATTTCGAATCTAGCCCTGAGTGTTCCAAGCTTCGCGGATCAATTTGAAAGCTCGTGATAGCACTACAACGGATTCCACAAGTGTCTTTTTGGCTCACATACAATAAATTTGCAGAATCAGAAAACAATATCCATGCTATTATTCTTATTATCGTCGTCGTCGTTGTCGTCTTTTTATATTATTATTATTATTATTATTATTATTAAAAAGATGTCAGAGTTATGACTTGTTTGGTTTCCTCGCTACACCCCGAACTACCTTCAAATCCTCTAACCCTTTTGGCCCCAAAGTCCCATTTGTCAAATTGTGGAGGTGTTGCCTAACAACTATGCACCAGTTGTAGGAGATGGATTGATCATGATAATTCAGGGGTAGTGCCAGATGAGCTTGGCGCCTTTAGGCGCCAAGCTCATCTGGCAATACCCTTGAATTATCATTATCAGTCCATCTCCTGCTGCAGGGTCCCTGGGCTAAAAGGATTAATCAGAGCATGGAATTGGCCCAGAAAAAAAGAGGAAAATAGGTCGGGGTCCAGGGGCCGAAAACGAAAAATGAACATTTTTAAGACATTTTTTGAGGGCTCTCCTTGCAGATAACATTAAAATCAACTCCAGAATCGTCGTAATTTTCACCACGACCAACAAACTTCCTCGTGGCTATTGTGAAAGAAAATATAACGCAACGCGCAGGCAAAAGGTGATGCTTTTCCGGTGTCCGGTTCTGCGCGATTTGGGAATGTTCACAGGCACACGTTAGCTGATGGTTTAAATAGTTTATTACTTTGCAAAATACATAAAAGAATATACATCACTTATCAACAGATCAAAACAAGCCACAGGCTTATAGGATGATCTGGACACTCAGTTATACTATTTACAAAATTTGCATGGCGGTGGTATGTAGATTTTAAATACAATATAGGTAAGCAAATCAATAAATATCAATACATGTATGAATATCCTCGCGCTGGGACCATATGGCATTGAGGCGCGTCCCCGTGAGAGGGGTGCACCGAATGAAATAAGGTGCCGTGAACCAACATGGTCTAAGGGAAGGTGACCCCGACAGAAACCCCTTGGTCCTCCTAGTAAGGGGGTTGGGCGTGGGGGTAGCTTCCCCACCCTGCAAAAAAGGAAATAGCTACAAAAACGCCGACGAAAAGACTAACAGTAATTCCTTTCCTGGAGGAGGAAGGTTCTTCTACCAGAAGACTTATGACGTCCTGTGGTGAAAGCCGGAAGTCTTCGGAAGCCACAGGACCGAGCCGCCTCTCTCTATCCAGGGATACAACCATGGGCACATGGAACGTCAAGACCATGTACCAGAGCGGCAAGGCCGCCCAGATAGCAGCGGAAATGCAAAAGTACAACCTTTCCCTGCTAGGTATCAGTGAAGCCAGATGGACGCAGTCTGGCCAGAAAAGGCTGTTAAGTGGGGAGATGATTCTGTATTCAGGTCATGAAAAGGAGAATGCCCCCCATACAGAAGGTGTAGCATTCATGCTGTCACCAGTGGCACAGAGAGCGCTGATGGGCTGGGAACCTCTTGGGCCAAGAATCATCACAGCAGCCTTTAGAACCAAGAAAAAGCTCAAGCTGAACGTCATCCAGTGTTATGCGCCCACTAATGACAGGGACGAGGAAGAGAAACAAGAGTTCTACGACCGACTCCAGAGTGCCTTGGACAAATGTGCGGAGCGAGACATCACCATCGTCATGGGCGATTTTAATGCCAAAATAGGGGAGGACAACACCGGATACGAAGAGGTGATGGGGAGACAGGGACTAGGCTCGGAGATGAGTGAGAACGGGAGAGGTTTGTAGACTTTTGTGCACACAGAAGGATACACAAAGCAACTTGGGTCTCACCTGACCATACAACAGAGAACCAAATAGACCATATCTGCATTAGCAAGAAATTTAGGAGATCCCTTCAAGATGTTCGAGTGAGGAGAGGAGCAGATGTCGCCTCTGACCACCATCTGCTTACCTTAAGAATGAAGCTCAAGCTAAAGAAAAGCCGCACAGAGACAACAAGAAGACAGCGCTATAATGTAGGCCTCCTGAGAGAAACTGGAGTTAGAGAAGAGTTCAAACTGGGGCTGTCCAACCGGTTTTAAGCACTACAGGAGCTAGTAAATGAAGAGGAGGCGGTCACCACAGAGCAGCAGTGGAAGGCAGTTAGAGAGGCGCTGAACTCAACCTGCAAAGACACTGTAGGGTTCAGGAAACACCATCACAAGGACTGGCTGTCGGCACAGACCTTGAAGAAGTTAGAAGTGAGTAAGCAGAAGAAAGCAGTTGTCAACAACAGTCGCACGAGAGCAGCCAAAGTAAGGGCACAGGGGGAATACTGGGGAGCCAACCGCGAGGTGAAGAGGAGTATCAGGGCAGACAAGAGGGCCTACACAGACAGCCTGGCAGCAGAGGCAGAAAAGGCAGCAGGCAGCGGCAACATGAAACAGCTCTACGACATTACCAGACGATTGTCAGGCAAGTATGGCCATACAGAAAGACCAGTAAAAGACAAAGAAGGCAAGCCTATTGCAGACAGAGCAGACCAACTCGACAGATGGGCCGAGTATTTTGAAGAGTTACTGAAAAGACCTAGCCCACCCGACCCCCCAGACATCCAGCCGGCAGAGACCGACCTACCCATCAGCTGTGACAGACCCAGCCGGGAAGAGATCAGAAGAGCAGTGGCATTTTTGAAGAACGGCAAAGCAGCAGGCCCAGATGGCATCCCAGCGGAGTCTCTGAAAGCAGACCTAGAGACAACAGTGGAGATGCTGTACCCACTGTTTGGAAAGATCTGGGAAGAGGAGGTGATGCCGGCTGACTGGAAGGAGGGGTACCTAATCAAGCTTCCCAAGAAAGGCGACCTCAGCAAGTGTTCCAATTACAGAGGAATCACCTTGATGTCAGTACCAGGAAAGGTCTTCAACAGGATCATCCTGGAGAGAATGAAGAGCTCCGTTGACCCCAGCTGAGAGACCAGCAAGCAGGATTCAGGAAGGACCGATCATGTACAGACCAGATCGCCACTCTCCGCATCATCGTGGAACAGTCTCTGGAGTGGAGCTCCCCGCTGTACGTCAACTTTGTGGATTATGAGAAAGCATTTGACAGTGTGGACCGAGAGACTCTGTGGAAACTCCTACGACACTACGGTGTACCCACAAAGCTCGTCCGCCTGATCAAGAGCAGCTACGATGGCATGACATGTCGCGTGATCCACGAAGGGCAGTTCACCAGGGAGCTCCAGGTCAGAACTGGTGTCAGGCAGGGGTGTCTGCTGTCTCCGTTCCTCTTCCTACTGGCCATAGACTGGGTCATGAAGATGACCTCAGAGCACAGACGAAGTGGAATACAGTGGACACTGTGGACCCAGCTTGACGACCTCGATTTTGAAGATGACTTGGCATTACTGTCCCACACTCATCAACAAATGCAGGACAAGACCACGAGGCTTGCTGACATCTCGTCCCAAGTGGCCCAAGTGGGCCTCACCATTCACAAACAGAAAACAAAGACAATGAGGCTGAACGCAACCAGGGAAGAACCAGTCTTGCTTGCTGACACCCCGTTGGAGGAGGTGGAGTCCTTCACCTATCTCGGGAGCATCATAGACAAAAAAGGCGGCACTGATGCAGATGTCAGAGCACGAATCGGTAAAGCCAGAGCAGCCTTTCTCCAGTTGAAAAAAGTGTGGAGTTCCAGAGAGCTGTCACAACACACCAAAGTCCGGATTTTCAACTCCAATGTAAAAGCAGTTCTCCTATATGGAGCAGAGACTTGGAGATTGACAAAAACCACAGTCAACAGAGTACAGACCTTGATGAACAGTTGCCTTAGAAGAATTTTCTTGTTCCCCATAACCCGCCCGTCAGGGCCGTCCACTATTACTTCGGTGCCGTGGACGTTAAACCCCGAGCTAACGAACCAACCAATCGGTAGCGGTTTTAGTCGCGATGATTCCTGTCGGCGGAATCATCGCGACTAAAACCGCTACCGACACGCAACGGGTTGATGATTCCAGAGCCTCAGGGACCACTGACCTGCATCACTGATACTGAGACTATGACAAGCTATGCACAGATCAGACGCCTTGCAAGACCAGGCTATTGCACATTCAACAAGGACAGCATGAGGTTTACGGGGGGGGGGGGGGGGGGGGGGGGGGGGGGGGGAGGGAGGGGGGGAATATGTATCAGTGTCTCGACTAGGATATATTTTATAGGCCGTTTATAGGCCGTTTATATGGGTCATGTTAAGAATTTCTGGAGGACAGTGGCTAAACCATTGTTGTCATGACTAAAGGAAAATTAAATTTCTTCTGATAGTTGTCTGGAAATCATCTGCGTTCAAATGCTATTTGCAAAAATCACGAGGCAAGCTTTGCTCGGCCGGGCTATACGTGGGAATGGTATCATAGTCGTCAGAGAGATCGGTCAGTGTCGTTTCACAGGTCACCTTTGGGCGGGACCGTGCTACTCAGTGCAGGAGGTACAAATCCTCTGAGCGACAGCAGCTACTTTGTCCGTGTTGACGCCTGCCAAGGTGTTGTGGTACGGGTTGGCGGGGTTCAGGATGTACGGTGCATTCAAGTTTCTAGAAAACAATAGATGATAATAAGTACACAAAAAGTAGTGTCGTCCAGTGCGGAAATACACAAGAACAGCTGTCGTCAAATAGATAGATAAATAGATTAATAGAAAAAAATAGATAAATGGGTACATAGATAAATAGATAAATAGAAAAATAGATAAATAGATAGATAAATACTAAATAAATAAATAAATACACGACGACAGCTTTTGTCATGTAAGTGCACAGGAACAACTTTATCAAATGAATAAATACTCAGAAACAGCTTTCATCGTATAAATAAGTGCACAGAAACGTTTAATATGTAAAAAAAACAAAAAAAAAAAAACAAACAAACAAACAAAAAAAAACCCAAAGAAACAAACAAAAAAATACACAGATTGTTTCGATTCAGACTGCTCATACGACCCCAAATTACTAACTGGAAGATAAGTGGTCAGTTATATCTGAACGTTCCGGAACTGTCCGTGATTCTGTATAATTTGTCAGGACTGAAGTCAGTTCAGTCTAAAATATTGAACCGACTTAGTCCAGACAATTTATACAGACGAGTTTACCATGAAAGTGCAAAGGTCAGTTGTATGAGTTAGCTTAATCCTGCGCAAGCCACTATGCAAAGTGCAAAGTGCATAGTGGCTTGCGCAGGAGAAAGCTCACTCATGCAACTGATGAAAGACTTTAAAGTAGTTCCTACTCAGCTACCCCTGGCGCAAAGAATTATTGCAATAACCCTTTTTGCTCCATGGTCCCATAATTATCTCTAATTTTGGAGGTGTTGCCTAACGACTATGTACCAGTTGTAGGAGGTGGCTTGATCATAATAATTCAAGGGTAGTGCCAGATGAGCTTGGCGCCTTCAGGCGCCAAGCTCATCTGGCACTACCCTTGAATTATCATGATCAATCCATCTCCTGCTGGGTCCCGGGGCTAAAATGATTAAAATCGGTATGCCGTAATTTAAACTCACATGCGCGCTTTGACGCGGGTAATATGACGATACGTCATAATTTGACCTCACAGGCAATGTGACATCACATAATGACGTCTGAAACGTAGTACTTACTTACTTACGCCTGTCACCCCTACCCGGGTATAGGCCATCGACGAGAGACCTCCAGCAACTCATGTCCTGTGCTTCTCCTTCGATTCTACTCCAGGTGGTTCCCAGTCTCTTGATGTCTGCTTGGAGGTCTCGACGCCAGGAGTTTCTCGGCCTGCCTCTTTTCCTCTTTCCCTGGGGGTTCCATGACGTTCCATGTGCCCATGGTTGTGTCCCTGGATAGAGAGAGGCGGCTCGGTCCTGTGGCTTCCGAAGACTTCCGGCTTTCACCACAGGACGTCATAAGTCTTCTGGTAGAAGAACCTTCCTCCTCCAGGAAAGGAATTACTGTTAGTCTTTTCGTCGGCGTTTTTGTAGCTATTTCCTTTTTTGCAGGGTGGGGAAGCTACCCCCACGCCCAACCCCCTTACTAGGAGGACCAGGGGTTTTCTGTCGGGGTCACCTTCCCTTAGACCATGTTGGCTCACGGCAATGAAGAAGCTGACAGAATGGCAAAAGTGGGCGCAGAGAAAGAACAAGATGAAAATGGAGTCAGCTTCACAGAGATGAAGACCATCATTAAGTCTGTGTACAGACCACCACAACGGCCCCTAGACAGTTACCATCAGCAGTCCAGACAAGAGCAGGTGACCATCTTTCGTCTGAGGACCGGGCACAACCGACTCAATTTCCACCTGCACAGACGCTTCCACCTCGTGCCATCTCCCCTGTGCCCTTGTGGAGAAGCAGAGCAGACCGCAGAGCACATCCTCCAGGACTGTGGGAACCACCAGCCGCTGAGGGAGGAGATATGGCCGAAGCCCGCCACTCTACAAGAGAAACTGTACGGGCCTGTGGAGGCGCTACAGAAGACCACAGATTTCATTTTGAGAGCCAAACTCCAAGTGTGACGGCGTTCGAGAAGAAGAAGAAGAAGGCACCTTATTTCATTCGGTGCACCCCTCTCACGAGGGACCCCCTATCCACCACCCAGGGGACGCGCCTCAACGCCATATGGTCCCAGCGCGAGGCTGAAACGTAGTGTGACGTCAAATTATGACTATCGCAGCTGCTTTCGACCTAAATATTTTGCCATCTAATCTATTCACAGCCCGATTTTTCTTTTCTGCTGTTGACTGCCTTTTATTCTGATTCTGGAGGGAAGGGATGGGGTACATGATGTTCAAGTACATGTAGTGTATAATTGTGCGTGCGTCTGAGAGAGAATGTGCTGTTGTTCATGCGCAGTGAGTCCAGTGTTTTCCTGTAGAACAGCGCTATACAAGAACTATTTATTATTATTATTATTATTATTATTATTATTATTATTATTATTATTATTATTATTATTTATTATTATTACCGCGTGTAAGCATGAGTGTCGTAGTAGTCAGAAAAAGCGATGGCGAGGGAGGAAGGTGTAGCCAGTATGCGCAGACATTCCCGCATCAGGTTGTCACTATTGTCAGTGTCCGTGAACTTGGGGAACTGGCGAGACACGTACACGGCCAGGAGCTCCAGGCTGAGTGAGTCAATGTCGAGCTGATTCTCCTGTACAGATATATACAGAAAATGACACAGATGCTCAATACATGTCTGCTTTGTTGAGGCAAAAGGCAGCGGACTCATTTTGTGTGAAAAGCAAGATGTCTGTTGTATGTAATACAATCAAAACCTCGCTTTTCACAGCAAAAAATGGACTGTTTTTTTTATGCCTTACGACCACGTACCAGTTGCAGGAGATGGATCTACCATCTGCCGTCGTCGGGGCGAAATGGGTTAATATAAATGTTATAAATAAATACCCATTTCAAATGAAACTAGACTGGCATAGCCTTGCAGTGGCGGATCAGTCACCTCCGAATGTGTGTGTGTGTGGGGGGGGGGGGGGGAAGGGGGTCTAACGAATGAATTTGGCTTATCGTCCCTATTTACTAGACTAGCATAAAGGACTAGCTGGTTTGACTTTACTTGGGGGGACAGGCGGGGGAAATAGGCCAGAATAAAATTTGGTTAAGAGGGCCGATGGACAAAGCCATACGGCCAATAAATGGTGTTTGGTCTCTTACTTCGATATTGGGGGCCAAGGCCACTCCTTTATCCTTCCAAAAAACAAGGGTCCTTTTGGATTTTAAAATGTATATATCTTTATTTAAATACCATTATAACGTATGTTAAAAAGACCTTATTTACAGGTTAAAAAGTTGATTTGCTACCGCTAACATTAATGTATTTACATCTAGGTTATAAGCTAGGGTTAAGATATGTTTAAGAAAAATAATGAAGTCTATTCCTGTACATAAGTCTTGTCACGTTAAAAGTTTAGTTGTGCCAGCCAGCGCTAGCCCGACGCCTATGGTATAAGGCGCAGCCGAGAAGCGCGCCAGGATTGGCGTGGGGGTCTAACTTTTCCTTTGGGACATTTATCCTGAGACAGAGAGCCAGAGACGCCTCTTTGCTGCTTTCGGAAAGGGGGTGGGGGGTGGGATAAGGGTGGGTGGGGGTGTAAGCACCTTTCTACCACTGCTCGGTAAACCAAACGGCAGGGGGTAAAGGGGGGACGGGGGGGGGGGGGGGGGGCTCCACACTCCCCGGAAGGGGGGGGGGGGCGGGGAGGAGGGGCGGGAGGAATTAAAAAACCCCAAATAAAAGAAATTACGCTTTGAAAGTATTTTGGGGCAAGAAGGCGGGGGTGGGGGGGGGGGGGGTGTTCTAGTAGACCTACTAACTTCCCCCAAGCAACCCTCACCCAGAGCGGCCCCTGCCATTGGCCTCCGTAGTGCGAAGAGCTGTCGTGCTGAGAACGACGAAGTTTGTAAAAGAACCGTATCTATTGACTGGAATCATTAACCCTTTGCGTGTCGTTAGCGGTTTTAGTCGCGATGCTTCCGATAGGAATCATAGCGACTAAAACCGCTACCGACACACAAAGGGTTAAGAGAGCGGTACTTACCTGTGCTAGGTACTTCAGCAGACGCATGACACCTTTCACGTTGCCTGGCGCCTTCTTCACAAACTCCACTTGAAGCAATGCGCAGACACACACATGCAAGTTATCATTACATTTGCAGGCACTTTTAACCCCTTAACTGTCATGGCCAGGCGAACGCTACCCAGCGGAAAGAGACATAAACCCTCATGAGCCCCCGCAGTCGCGGGGCCTCATGAGGATTTATGTCTCTTCTTATATAGTCCTATGTTCTGTATGCCTAATGTTGTTCCAGATACATCTACATTCCTCACGCGGATGTCGGTAAGCGTGCGCTCGTTGTATACGCGCTACACTTGATCACTGGCAGCGAAGGAGTTACGTTGTTTTATGGTATTATTACATCAGAGCTTTCACATAAGCAATACGCGGATCGTCACAAACGTAACCCATCGGCTGTTGGTAGCAGGTATCGATTGCGACAAAAAGCGACACCGACAACCAATGCATGTCAGAAATGGACGCTTCAGCTTTGGCTCTGAAACTAACCCAACAGCAGCCGCAATAGTCACAGATCCTCAAGATCCCCCGCTGTCGCGGAGGCTCATGAGGTTCTGTGCCTCTTGCTAGCTGTTCCTTAACATCGTGCAAAAAAATGCGTTTCTCGGCGGCAGCCTGTGAGATATAAAATGTCCTTTCACCTGCAAGGGAACGAGCGAAGAAGAATAGAGCTGGGTAGCCTGATCCACTCCCCCGCTGTATCGTGACATGGCGGTGTAAATTGCGTCCGGTTTCGGTTTGAGTTGCTCTGGTGAAATAAAATAAATAAATAAATAAATAAATAAATAAATAAATAAAAATAATAATGAATGAATAAATAAATGAATTAATGAATAAATGAATGAATAAATACATTTATACCATTGTGGGACAAACTGCCTTTGAGCACGTATTGACTCATTTAAAGCGCCCGGCATCAATAGCTGCGGAAGTGTCGTATACGCTATACGCTATACGACACTTCAGCAGTTATTGATGCCGTGCGCCTTTGAAATGAGTTAACTACTTTGTGCTTCCATCCATCCACCAATGCATCCATCTCGGTCTCTCTCTGTCTCTGTCTGTCTGTCTCTGTGTGTCTGTCTGTCTGTCACTCTCTCTCTCTCCCTTTCTCTCTCTCTCTCTCTCTCTCTCTCTCTCTCTCTCACACACACGCACCCGCACGCACGCACGCACGCATGTACGCACGCACACACAAACTCACACATACGCACGCACACGCACGCACGCACACACACACACACACACACACACACACACACACACACACACACACACACACACACGCTAACGAGACTTACGCCGAAGTGTGTCGCTAGCAAGTCTGAGCGTGACTTTGGCACCGTCCAGAGTGAAGACAATCGAGCTCTTTCCAGTCTGGACCTGTTTCATCCGGCTCTGTGAGCTCACCTCCTGTGCAAGGATGTCCAGCAAGGCGGGCGTTTCGCGCTGGAGGTCGTCCGCTGTGGGCATCCCGTTGAAAAACACCACCAGCTCGATGTCGGGAGAGCCTCTTACATCTGTGCCCTTTCCCACTGAACCACTCTGCATGTCATGTAACAAGAAAAACCTTAACAATCTCCGAAGTCGTTCATTTGCGATCGCGCACGCATGTTCACAGAAACTGCTATAACCCCCTTAATGTCGGCACCCATTACACAAACCATTGACCCACTCAACCCCACGGCCGCTAATCCTGAATTTTGGAGGTGTTACCTAATGACTATTTTCCAGTCGCAGGAGACAGATCGACCATGATAATTCTAGGTTAGTGCCGGATTAGCTTGGCGCCTGAAGGCGCCAAGCTAATCTGGCACTAACCTTGAATTATCATGGTCAGTCATGGTCAGTCCATCTCCTGCGGCTCTAGGGCGTCGGGGCTAAATGGGTTAATTACAAGAAGCATATGCCAATCCTGCACTACCATTGAAGTAGCATGGTCGATCCATCTCCTGCTGTAGTGCTTCGGAGCTAAATGGGTTAATCTTTCGTGTACGATGTGTCTCCTAAGCTTTTGTGCAGTCTGCAGAAGACGGCTTCCAAATCTGTAAAATTCAACCTTGCAGCTCAGTGAACTAAACCTGACGTACCTTGAAGACCTGTGAAACAGTGTAGGGGCGCTGCGTTGAAAATCGTTGCTGTATGTTGCTGACAAATTTGTCGATTTCCTGGCCTTTCCTGGAAAGAGACAATCAACCGCATAAGAAAATTATGAGACGGAAAAAAAAAAAAACCAAACAAACAGGGAACAGGTAAAGGGGTGGATTTAAGGTGGCGGGTGGGGGTGGGGGGTTAGGTCACGCTAACCTCCTGCCCCTCCATCCCGTCCCTCGTCTGGGAAAATAAAATAATAAAACGAAGATAATGATGCAGACACACTAGTTATTGTAGTAATATTCACACAGAAATCATTGCCCCCAGCCACCCCCCCCCCCTCCGCCACCCCCTCTTTTTCAAAGTCAGCAACTGTCTGTGGTTGGATATTTTGGGAGACACGATCTCTCCTCTGCCTTTTGTTGACTCCCCCGCCCCTCATCTCCCCTCCTCCACTCCCCACCACACGGTCACATACATATGCCAGGTTATTGGTCCGCTCCTGCCACTGGCACCGCGCTTGAACTATTGTGGTCGATCCATCTCACGCTGTGTCATAGGTGAGTGAGACTGACTACACATGTAAGCAAAAGACTTTAGAGCCGATGTCGCCTGTAGTGGGCCCGCGCGGGCCCACTACAGGCCCTACAGAGCTTTTGCTTACTAGGCTTGTACTCACGCTTTGGACTCGGCGGCGGTGGGTTCGACTGTGCTCTTCAGAAACTTGTCCAGGCGGCTTTCGCCGCTCTTGCTCTGGCCTTGGAAAATGCTGGTCATTTTTCTGCTGTAATATGTAAACCACTTCAATTCAATAATTCAATTCAATTCAATTCAATTTTAAAAAATGCAATTCAACTCAGTTCAGTTCAATTCAATTCCCAAAGGCCAACAGGCCGACATTGGCCGCCGTTGGCGCGCGCACGGCCGTGCACGGGCCAACGGCGGCCGATGTCGGCCCGGTGACCTTTTGCGCATTGGGAATGCAGTTCAGCTCAGTTCAGTTGCGTTCAGTTCATTTCAGCTCAGTTCAATTCAACGAACTTTTTGTCTCGTAGGCACGACGCACAACAGCAGATGGCGCAAAAATAATCTGGCATCACCCTTGAATTATCATGGTCGATCCATCTCCTACAACTACTACAAAAATGTGGGAAATGCGGCCTATGGGGTTAAATGGAGTAAAAGGCAGTCACAGTGCAGTGGACGAACGGAGGAAATAATAAGAGAAAGATGAATTTGATTCTCACTTAAATATTATTAAGATCTACTAAATTTCAAATTTATTTAACGCAAAATAATGACATACTAGATCTAATTATTTTGTTTAACTCATTCAGCGCGACGCACGTATTTCCCAAATTTTGGAGGCTTCATCTAACGACTATGCACCTGTTGCAGGAGATGGATCGACCGTGATAATTCAAGGGTAGTGCCAGATTACCTTGGCGCCGACAGGCGCCAAGCTAATCTGGCACTACCCTTGAATTGTCATGGTCGACCCATCTCCTGCTGTAGTGCGTCAGGGCTGAATGGGTTAATTACACATAGCAATAACTTAGACTGACTGCTAACATATTTAAATTTAGAGAAACATAAACAGTAAAAGAAAAACGAATAGACGAATAAAGAGATAATTTATATACAGCCATCCATCTACAACTACTCATCTAAAAACAATCGCGAAGGCGACAAGCTTTTCTGGCACCACCCTTGAACTATCATAGTCGATCCAAATCTTGTCGCAAAATCTCTAGGGCTGCATGCACTTGAATTAACCTTCTGGCTGTCGGATGCGCTTTTTGTCGCGATGATTCCGGCAGGAATCGTCGCGACAAAAAGCTCTACCGACAGCCAAAGGGTTAACTCATTGATGCGGCGTTCTGCAGGCGGATACGCAGCATACAACCGCAGTATCCGACTGTAGCACCGCGTCTCGAATGTGTTACTTACCATTGCGTCCCTTCCTCCAAGCAGTACTGAGCTCCCTTGACCGACATACAGCCACACACTAGCATGGCCAGTGCCGCGCACGTTACTGATCTCCACATTGTCTTTTATTTTGATGTGCGGCCGTCTGTTATGCCTGAGTAAAATGGAAGCTGAGCTTATTCATAGATAACCGCGGGTACAAAATGTCAAACCCAGTGCACAAAAGTCCATCGGCCTGTGCGCGGGCGCGGGCCAACGGCGGTTGACGTCGGCCCGAAGGACTTTTGCGCGGCATTGCCGGGTAGATCAGTCATGTTTTTTTTGCTCGAAACGAAAACTACAAAGAAACCAGCCACCCAGACCAACCAACCAACCAATCACCCAACCCACCAACCAATCACCCAACCCACCAACCAATCACCCAACCAACCAACCAACAATTAAGCTAACCAACCGAGCACGTAACCGAACCGGCAGGCTAGGCCAACAAAGAAAATAGTTCTTTGTTCATGCGACTCTGTTGTGCTAAGGGAGCTAAAACATGCAGACATCATTGTAAGGATAACTGGTGTTACTTCCCCTTCAGCGTATAACCTTGGGTGTAAGAGTGCTGATAATAGATAATTATCTTCGTTTCTGTTTCACTACCAAGAAAAACGAAATCGATAATCAGGACTGGCGGAAAATTCTGTTGCGTCGGAAAATGTAAAAAAAAAAAAAAAAAAAAATCGCAGGCAGCCGGTCGACCGACAGATTGAACGGGAATTCCCGTTTTGTTATGTTGTTATTAATTTGTTTTATGCGGTGGGCTACATTCTTATACACGGTATGTCTTCTTGTTCTCAGTTTTTTTTTCGCTTTTCTTGAGGCCGTGGATTAACCCCTTCCCTGCCGCTGTTTGCAAAGTGTATTCTGAAATCTTTGTTAACGCAACGCCAAAACCCCCCATCTGTCCAAGGAACATAGATACAAAGTGGTGTCAGCAAGAGGCATAGATCCGCATGAGCCCCCGCGACTGCGGGGGCTCATGAGGATCTATGCCTCTTGCATTTGGGTGTAGTCTGTCGTATTCCGGCACTCAAGGGGCTAACCTGCTCACTACGTAATTCATCTTCATTAATGGTAACTTGTAATTGTAACTGAAAAAAAAAAAGTATCTGACATCGCTGACCGGTCCTGGGCTTTCAAAAACACCTGCCTGAAGCACAGAAAATCCCAGCAGAGAAAGAAATGATGCGTTTAGTGACCACTAACCTGCAGCACTGACTGATGCTGCAACTGTGACACGCTATGCATGGATCAGACGCATTGCATTGCACATTCACCACGGAGAGCGTGCCATTTACAGGAATATATAATAATTATGTCTGAGTGGGGCTCGTTTAGGGCATATTAATTAGCAGGTTTAAATTAAATAGGTCATGAAAAACATTTCCCTAGGGCAGTGTATGGCTAAACCATGGTTCTCATAACTAAAGGAAACTTAAAATAAATTAGGACCGAGGTTGGTGGTAACCTTTTCTTCTAGAGTTGCCTTGAAATCATTTGCGTTCAAAAGTTATTGTGCAAAAAGCACGAGGCAAGCTTTTCTCAAACGGACTACAAAGCACCAATATAATATGGGGGGGGGGGGGGGGGGGTCTACGTCACTCCCAATGCGCAAAAGGCCATCTGACCGAAGTCGACCGCCGTTGGTCCCCGCACGGCCGTACGCGGGCCAACGGCGGCAGACGTCGGCCCGATGGCCTTTTGCGCATTGGGCTGGCGAGTCCAGCGACGGCCAGTTGCAACCACAACCAAATAAGAAAATAATGTGTGCACATCAGTGTCTGGACATACCTGTAATGCAGATGTCTTCTGAAGAGCTCTCAGGTCAGTGTGCAGGCTTTGAGTTGAGAAATCAGTGATGTCTTTGTCGACTCCGTTCTCAGTTTATATATCCCTGACCATAACAAAACGAAAATAGATGGCGCCAGCAAAGATTAATAATAATAATAATAATAATAATAATAATAATAATAATAATAATAATAATAATAATAATAATAATAATAATAATAATAATAATAAATTTATTTCAGTTTTTGCAGGCCATCAGGCCCATATGAACACAAAATACAATTTACAACCAGAAAATACAGGAAGGTGGTTGTAAAGAACACAATCACATAGCATTACATCAGCGCACATAAATAAACAAAAACAACAAAAGTTCAAAGCAAATCCCTCTAATTCCTTAATTTAAGGCACCCTGAAATATACATAGCAACTTTAAAGACCAGTTTATCATGTAGGTTTCCACACAACAGCTGAACTTTGAGATCGGATGGGAATCTGTAGTAAAACAGTGGAATGTACTTTTTACGTAAAGGGGAATATTTTGGACACTCAAAAAGAAAATGACACAAATCTTCAGCCTTATGCCAATCACATGAATTACATTCTGGATTAGTGATGGGTTTTCCAAATCTGGATACTCCGTTTAAAGGTAAACGGTTACATCTAAGTAAACAAATTGCCCGCCTGAGTTCACAAGAAGTCAGCTGCCCTATGTAACTTGCTCTAAGTATTTCTGGGTGGTAATGGCAGTATTCTGTGTTTGATGTAAGGGATGCATGCCAGTCCTGTCGGAAACAATCCATCAGCCGATCTTTGAATATCTGAATGAACAGAGGAGTGTTTCCAACTGACTGCATTTCCCACACATACCCAAACCCGTGCATACACAACAGAGTCTTTATTTGTGTAGCCCAGTTCGATCTACCTGAGGCATCATGCATACATAACATCGTGTAACACTGTCTTGGGTATCTGTTTTCTGACATGGTAAGAAGTCTGCACCAATACTTGATCATTCGAACATAGGCATCAATATACATAGGAAATCTTCCACACTCACCCAGCGCAATATTGTTTTTTACATCTCTTCCAACACCAAGGACCATTTTACAAACCTTTATATGAACCTGCTCAATTACATCAGCAAAGATTGATTGATTGTGTGTACATTGCTTAACGTCCCGACAGCATCGTCAGCAAAGATTGATTGATTGTTTGTATATTGCTTAACGTCCCGACAGCATCGTCAGCAAAGATTGATTGATTGTTTGTACATTGCTTAACGTCCCGACAGCATCGTCAGCAAAGATTGATTGATTGTTTGTACATTGCTTAACGTCCCGACAGCATCGTCAGCAAAGATTGATTGATTGTTTGTACATTGCTTAACGTCCCGACAGCATCGTCGGCAAAGATTGATTGATTGTTTGTACATTGCTTAACGTCCCGACAGCATCGTCAGCAAAGATTGATTGATTGTTTGTACATTGCTTAACGTCCCGACAGCATCGTCAGCAAAGATTGATTGATTGTTTGTACATTGCTTAACGTCCCGACAGCATCGTCAGCAAAGATTGATTGATTGTTTGTACATTGCTTAACGTCCCGACAGCACAAAGAGAAGACGAAAGAAAGAAAATAAACTTCC
>BTPG01000002.1:138113033-138123033 GCA_036245525.1 Semisulcospira habei | reverse complement strand
AAATAGCCTAGCAGAAGATGTAATATGGAAGCTATAAGACGGTTTATTTGCAACACACCCCCCCCCCCCTCCACAAACCCCCCCCCCAAAAAAAAAAACAAAAACAAACAACAACAACAAAGTACAACAGATATTCTAGATATTCTAGACTAGCCCCAAAGCCCTGACACGATATGACAGGATATGGATTAACAATGATAGTTCAAGGGTGGTGTCTGTAGGCGGCAAGCTATTCCTGACACCACCCTTGAACTATCATGGTCAATCTGTCTTAAGAACTGTGACGTTCACTTTAGAGGATATCTGCAAATTTTGATAATTTCAAAATTAATTTTTTCTCCTCGGGCCGTAGTAAGTTGTGACTCATTTTACAAGAAGAGACAGACTTCAATGACGTCATCTAGGGTGCCAGTTACTAATCTGCACAACGTATCTCTTTCTCACTAATTGGTTTGCCACTGTTTTACAACTTCACATATCAGTTTCTATCTCACAAGAAAGGGAGCGCACAGGCATCGGATGATCGCCGGCTAATCGATCGCCTCTATAACACGGGTATTGGATAATTCCAATCGATTATCGTCAATCATCATATGCCTATGAGGTCGAAATGGTGAACTCACGTAGTCAACGGGATTGCCACATCGGCAATCAGTCACGTTATTATTCTCAAAGATACATATGCCTTCTGAAGGACATCGAAACAGGAATAGGACACCCAGTCTGGCACTGTGCAGTGCTCAATACAACACTGCAATAACGTTTATGGATCCACTGCCCAGGACACCGTGTTAAAGGTAGCGATCGAGAGGACACACTTGCTGGCAAGGCAGAAATAATACATGGCCCACGCCCTGGCAGATCAGATGTGTTGAGGAATGTGAACAGACGTTTCCAGAACCATTAGCCAAGGGATACATATTGGAAAAAGGCAGGTCAGACCTAACCTGTTTAGTCCCAAGAAAATACTTTCAACGCCACCCAAATGCAAGACACATAGACCCTCATGGGGCACATGAGGATCTATGCCTCTTGCTGACGCCACTTTGAATCCATGTTCCTGGGACATTTTGTTTTCCTTAATTAACCTATTCACCCCTGACGCACTACAGCAGGAGATGGGTCGACCATGATAATTCAAGGGTAGTGCCAGATTAGCGTGGCGCCGACAGGCGCCACGCTAATCTGGCACTACCCTTGAATTATCATGGACGATCAATCTCCTGCAACATGTGCATAGACGTTAGATGACGCCTCCCAAATTTGGGAAATACGTGCGTCGGGCTGAATGAGTTACCGAAAATTGAAGAAACCAGGGACCGATCACTTTTCTCCAAAGGAGGGGGGGGGGGTGGGGGGGGGGGGGCACTTCTTGATTGGGACCTTGATCCTGATACAAGGGGCCTCGACCACGCAAGATGCTCTTTCCGCGAGGGCAAAAAAATCAGTGGGGAAGGGTAGGCGACGAACTTTCCGGGCGTCGAAAAAATCAAACAACGGGGGGGGGGGGGGGGAGGGGGGAGGGAGGAGGGGAGAGGGGGGAGGGGGGAAGGGGGGAGGGGGAGGGGGGGGTAGGCGACGTTCTTTCCGGGCGTCGAAATATCAAACAACGGCGGGGGGGGGGGGGGGGGGGGGAGGGGGGGAGGAAGAGGCGGCGGGGAGTGTAACTACAGCTTGGACATTCACCCACATAATAACAAACGAGGGAGGAGAGTGGAACGGGGGGGGGGGGGGGCAAACAACCCCAAAAAGGGACTTTCTTATAGCATTTTAACAAATTTGGGGTTGGGGGGCATGCCCCCCCCCCCTGGCTCCGGCCCTGGAATCACAGTCTGGCACCGAACGGGTTGAAAGGACGTGAAAGATCAGCGAAGTTCAAGACCAATGTAGACCAAATTACAAAGACATCTGTAGGGCAAGGGGCGCGTATGGGTCTTTCCAATCACTTTTTTTAAGCTCATTCAGCAGGAAGCACGTATTTCCCAAATTTTGGAGGCGTCATCTAACGAGTGTACCTCAATGACAAATCAACTGTCTGGTTACTGTTAACACCGTGCAAGAAACGTAAGCGGGTGAGTAAGCCATTGACTCTGGAAGTGAACAGGGTACAGTCCCGGCCTAACAATCATCATCTTAGTTAGGCAAACAACTTGGGGCGCTCAAGAGGCTCTGTCGGGCCGATTTTGACACCTGTGTGTTGACTGGTCGGCACTCTGTTAATTCAAACAGTAAAACCAGAAGAACCTCCCCCCCCCTCCCCCCCCCCCCCCCCCCGCGGAGCTGATCTTGGTCCAGCAAGAGGTCTAGCATCAAACCAAGAGAGACATAGATTCTTGTGAGCCCCTGTTGCTCAAAGGTCCCATAAGAATCTCATCTCTTGCAGATATGAGGGGGTTGGGTTAGTTGAGGGTCTGTATTGGGATGGTCAGTCTATTAAAATCAAAGTGTGAACCCCCAAGTAACTACCTCAGTTCAAGGCACAGAAAGAGACAATTTTAATAGCAAGAGACATAGACTCTCATAAGTATATGCGTTGCATGGGCTCTTGGGAATCTATGCTTCCAGTTGGGACTGTTGAATGGATAAGTGACCATATTTTGGGCGCACCCTTATCCGAGTGTCCACTTCAGAGCCTTTGTCCCAAGTTAAACACGTAGGCCTACTCACTAGTGTCAAACTAAGAGCAGGTTAAAACCGTGATTTTCTTTGATGTTATCGTGTGAACAATTTTAAAACGTGGAGGCTTTTACAGTTTTAGAATCGTTTGTCTCTTGCGGTGTGATGTTCATTCCTTTGATATTGCAAGAAAATGTCAGTACTTTAGTACTTTCTTTTCCACCAGCTGGAAAGATGACAGTTACACGGGTGGATCAGTTCCTGTCTGTGTGTGCGTGTGAGGTGGGGGGGGGGGGAGGGGGGAGGGGGGGGGGGGGGGTAAGGGAGGGTCCAACTTTTGGATCTGGGCATTGTTGGCAAGACACGCATCTACTAGAGCACAGATCATGCTGCTATGGGCTGTAAAAAAAAATCAAACTACAAGGGTTTAGGGGAGGGATGAAAGAAACATTTTTACTGTCAAAGCAAAACAACAACAACAACAACAACAACAACACCAACAACAACAAAACCGACGGTAGGTAGGAGGGTAGAGGTGGGGGTGAGGGAGAGAGAGAGAGAGACCTTTGCATTGACCAAAGAATTCAAACAACGGCGGAATGTGCGGGAGAAGGTTTTGTGGTGGGGTGGACGGTGGGTAGAAAGAGACCTATTGTGCCTGAAATTTCCAAGCATATTCCTTGTCCTTGGAAGGTTACAAAGTAAAGTAGATTATAGCACTGTCAGGGGAGAGAAATGTGCATGATCGACCAGTGATCATAGATCTACTGTGGCCAAAGCACAAAAAAAAAAGAGATAGGAAAGAGAGGGGGCGCTAAAAAAAGTGACTGAAAGCAATGCATATGGAAGCCCCCCCGAAGGGGGGCGTATCACATATCCCACTGTTCCAGCCACTTTACTTTGTAACCTTCCTAAAATATTAGCACTGGCAGTCTCCCCTTTTCTTTTCATTTATTCCTTGTCCTTGTTTATTCACCAAATACGCTTCGTCTTTTCCTTTTTTTTTACTCTCGGGGGATTGGGGGGAGTGGGGGAGGGAGTTGGGGGGGGGGGGGGCAGATCCATCCTTGTCAGCAAATGCTCCACGGGCCGACTCCGTCTTTAGCTGGTCCTGGTACTAACGCCTTTGTTTAGTTTTCATAATCCAAGTGTCACATGTAATAGCTACATTGGGGCCATGTAATCAGGACGAATGGGTCGACGCCTGTGACACACTGACTCGAACATAGACCAAAATGTACACTCAAAGAACCTAATCAGCCGTAACCCCTTAGCTGCCAGTGATCACGAATTTTGCGTCAGAAATGACTGTACACTGACTGACATTCACATGAAGTATACATGGGGCAATAATAGCCACTATGACGCAATACTAACTAGAGACATAAATCCTCATGAGCCACCGCGAATGCGGGGGGCCCATGAAGGTTTATGTCCTTGCAGTTGGTTAGCGTTCGCCTTGCTCCGACAGTTAATGGGGTTAACTGAAGTAGATAAGATGTTTGATTATGAGGTGTTACGAAGCCGCAAAGAGGGCCTTGGTCTAAACACTGATACACTGATTTGCTTTGGCGTTGTCACACCTACTCAAAGGTTAATAAGTCGCTTTGGAGCGGTCATGCCTTTCACTTTAACCCCTTGCACTTTAAGAGCCTCCTCACACGGAGAAACGAAACATTTTCATTGCATCGAAATGCCTCCTCAGCACACGCAGAAACAGTGTGAAAATTCATTTCGATTGGTACAGGGGAGGTAACTCTTCACAGACACATGCTTTGGTTGTATCGGTGGATATATGGTCATATTTCTAAATACTGACGCTTAAACATTAAACATATAAGACATGTGTGCCTTCGCTTATACAATACAAGTGAATTCCCAAGCATATCGAATAAACGTAAGCGCTTTTGAATGCGTAAACAGGGATGGTTCAAGTGAATCGAGGCTGCCGCTGTCTTGAATCGATAGCCGCCATCTTGTAGGCTTCGCAGCGAAAGCCGATGAAAGTGTAGTTTAGAAAACTGACCTAAAATCATATTTTGGTGGGACTTTAGTGATGATTCTTTACAGATTCCATTTCGAAAATGATCCTCCCGCTTAAATTTTACAGAATCGTGCGTCACATCACGCGTTTTTAGCCATAATAGACCTGACTCCATGTCATCGCTTTACCCACCATCTCTGAGTGTTTTGGCTTGAATGACGTCAGATTATCACGTGACTGAGCGAACGACACTGATTAGGCAGCGGGTAGAAATGTTTCAGCGAAATGTTTCGGGAATAGAGACAGGTTCTATTGCTCGAAATGTGCCGTTTCGCATTTCGTGAAACGGTGAAATATTGGAAAAATGTCTGAAATGCGCTCATTTCGACGAAATGTTCCGTTTCGTGACTCCGTGTGAGGAAGCCTTAACCCCTTCTCATGAGTTTTTGTGCCTCTTGCTGATCCTAGTCACATCGTGATTCTTGATGGATGGATTTTTTCCCCTTGCTTTTTAAAGGGGAGCTCGGTAATAGAGCGTTTGACTCTCGTCGGAAAGGTCCTGGGTTCGAACCCAGTTGAGGTCAAACTTTGTACAGTCCTCTTTTCGGTGCCCTGTCTTTTGAAATCACCTTCGTGGTAGACAAAAGACGTTCATCCCTAACGTTTAACGTTTCTTGCTTTGAAAAAAAAAAAATGCAAAATGTCCTAGGTCAGACGTCGGCTGCACACGGTAAGTCCTGGCATAATGCTTATAAGGCTGACATCGGCCGCGGACACCTCCAGTAGCTATTGATCTACCCCAGTACAATCTCCAGTTGCGTCATGTAGATGTAATTTTTTTAAACTAATAAAAAATAATTTTAAAAAGTAAATTCAAAGAATAAGAATCCCAGTCATTCAACGAACACGGATACAAAATAAGGCAAGCAAGAGGCATACAACCTCATGTGTCTCCGCGACTGCGGGGGCTGATGAGGTTCTATGCCTCTTGCATTTGGCTGGTTCTGGCTGTGTCCCGGCAGTCAAGAGTGTTAGACCTTAGTACAATGCAACTTTAAAAGAAAAAAAAGTCTACGGCTGCAGCCTATAACTGGTTGTATTTTTCCGCAAAGTGCGTAAATTGTGTGTAGTGTTCAGTGCGCTGTAGCTTGTAAGCAGTCTGGGTTTGAGCTTGGGGAGCGTAAGGACTATATAATGTGACAATGGCCCGAGCAACACAGGCCTATATTACACATGTCGACAGCGTTATGGTTTCAGAGCTGGAGTGGGAGTGTGCTAACCTCTCATGATAAAAGTCTTGCACATAAGCCATTGGGCTGACGCCGCCCGCAGTTGGCACGCGCACAGCCGTCGGGCCAAGAACCGTTTGTGCACTGTGTTGCAACCTCTCGTAAAAGGTCTAGTCGGCACATGACGATACTGAGGTTGTAACGGTGTGCCGGAGTGTGCGATAGATGTGTTTTACACTCGTCTCCCGTAAAACTTACTGATGATAAAACTTGGAACAATAAACTCTCACACACTGGTTGTCTCCGACATCGGCTCGCTGCATCAGCGCAGCAAATTGAGAGAGATAGCCAGTGTGACACCAGTACTATAACGGCATTACGATAAAATAAGGTGCTTTCTCGATTGTTCCTGCTAAGAATAGATCACATAACCCTTTTTGAACCGACCTCATATAACTCTTTCTATCGCTAAAAAGCAAGTTTAGGGCTTTTTAAAAATCTTATTTTATTTTATGTTATAAGTTATTGGAAGCTGGGGTTTGCTACACGGACCCTTGCAGGCCTGAGGGAGATCAAAGTAACCATTGTACGCCCGAAGCCCGAAGACCTGAAGGGTATAATGGCTACTTTGAACTCCCGAAGGCCTACAGCAAACCACAACTACCAATATCTTATTTGTTTTCATTCTTCCGCTAATTTCGTAAACATATATTAGACAAATTGATCAACCTTCGAACGTCTGTGGCACCTCTTATAGCTGACATGTTCTGAGCAAGCCCCTGCAGTTGTAAGGGGTTACGAGCATGCGCAAACACCGCTCTTGCTGGCAGCTTTTCAATTTCAATTTGACTTTTGGAAAGCGCTTTTAGTCGAGCCGCGGCACTGTTTACATAATTATTGTCAGAGAAATGCGATTTAACAATGAGTACTTGTTTTTCAAATTGTCTGTCACTAAAAAAGTAGTTTCGAATTTAATTTTCGGCATTGAAGCGACGATCTTGTGACAGTGACCTGGGTGGGCCATTTCCAATCCGGCGAAGACTGTTTTCAGTCTGTTGCGTTTCAGCGGAAAACTGTTGTTCAAAGCGGGATGTTGCCGTCTTTAAAACAACTCTAGAGTGCGCATTGTTACGAACAATGCGACGAGACTGTGTTGTTTGGCGTGTGTTTCTGCTCTTATTGTCGAACAAAGCTGGTACTCGAGAGTAGAGAGTCATACAGCGGGATACAATTAGTCTGCCATTTGTCGGAATCATCGCGACTAAAACCGCTACGGACACCCAAAGGGATCGGATAGTCGCTACAAGAGTTTTTATAGCTCGGTCATGTGGTACAGTTTGCGCTAAAGGGATTGGTCGTGTGATTTAGGGATGAAAACAATATTGTTTATGTCTTGCATTGTATTAGTTCATTTCATGCTTGTTTATAGTCTTACTTGAAGAAAAAAATCACTGACCAGCAAATCAAGCATTGCCCTTGAACTATCATGGTCGATGCTTCCGATTTTTCAATTACTGGTTTCAATCCAACGCAGGGTACACCTTCAGCAATTCTTTATTTTAAAATGCATGGTGATGTCATTGTTAAAACACACAATTACAACAACTCCTTCCTATTGACTGGTATGCCTGACAGGACTGAAAACAACGTCATTAACGCTTTTTTCCGCGATGGTTCCTGCAGGAATCATCGCTACAAAAGCGCTACCGACAGCTAAAGCAGAGGCGGATCACATACCCCCGTTGGGGGGGGGGGGGGGAGAGGGACCAACGTTTTGTTTTAGACCTTCAACCTGTAACCAAAGGCCTCCCAACGCCAAACCCAATGGTCTGAAATTCCAAAAAGTGGGTGGGTGGGTGGAAGGGGCGGGGGAGAGGTGGGGTTGGGGGGTGAGTGTGGGGGGGGGGGGGAGTGAGAAGGGAGTGGGCGGTAGGCGCGCCAAGCGTGTGTAAGAACCCCTTGCACCTACTCACCGCCAACCGAAATATCGAAAAGCGAGGGAGGAGGCGCGATGGGGAGGAGGGGGGGGGGTTTGGGAGGGGGGTAGGGGGGGGGGGGAGGGGGAGGGGGATCCCCTGCAAAGGGTTAAGCCACTGAGAAAACTTAGTCTACTGCCATAACAGTAGGCTAAGACTTCTGGCTTATACCTGGTCTGTGGTTTCACTCCACATAACCCTTTCCTGGCCAGTGATCACCATTGTCGCATCTGAAACCACCGCACACTGAAAGACATTCGCATGAAGGAACAGATTAAATATAACCAAAGATAGGCACACAAAAAACACAGGACTAACAAGAGACATAAATCCTCATGAGCCCCCGCGACTGCGGGGGCTCATGAGGATTTATGTCTCTTGCAGATGAGTAGCCTTAGCCTTGCTCCGTCAGTTAAGAAGTTAATGCAATATAGCGCGCCTGCTGTCTGGCTGGGGTGTGCGGTAGTTGGGTGGTTACACAAATAAGCTATCCGCAATTTGGTCGTCCACCGTGCTCCGAGACACATACAGCACGATGTATAAATCATAACTTCAACTGCAAACTAAATCAGATACGAAATGGACAACGAAACTAATCTTGTGTGGTTTAACAACAAATTGGAATACGATGTACACCAAACATAATGTACACCAACCATTCTCTAAAACAAAAACAAGTTAAACAGTATGAATATTTACGTTGTTTTAACAAGAAATGTGAAATAGGATGTACACCAAATATAATGTACACCAACCATTCTCTAAAACCAAAACAAAAATGTTGAACATTATAAATTTTTGCATGGTTTTAACAAAAATGTGAAATACGATGTACACCAAACATCATGTACACCAGCAATAAAAAGGCGAAGAGTTAAACGTTACGGTTTTTAAGCTTTCTTATGTGGTTTAATAGCAAATTGGAATACGATGTACACCAAACATAATGTACACCAACCACTCTTTTTATTTTTTTATTTTTTATTTTATTTTTTATTATTTATTTATTTATTTATTTATTTAGAATTAAACATTAAGAATTTAGGCTATAGTGCTTATGGCGTTTCCTTTACCAGTGACGCCAGGGGCAGACCAATTACCTCCCGGGATCAGAGGTGGGAGGGTGAGAGTTGGTGTGTGTGTGTGTGTGTGTGTGTGTGTGTGTGTGTGTGTGTGTGTGTGTGTGTGTGTGTGTGTGTGTGTGTGTGTGTGTTGTGTGTCGGGAGAGGGGATCCAACTTTTCGTTGGTTGGAAAAATTGCTATATTTCGGGACGGAGTGGGAAGAAAGGGGGTGGGGGTGGAGGAGGGGATGGTCTTCGTGGTGTGTGTGTGAGAGGGGGGGGGGAGGGGGAGGGGGGCGGGGCGAACGGAGCCCCTATATTCTACGCTCCCCAGATCTGCCCCTGGGTCATTGTCCTATCAAGGATAGGGATATTGAAAATAAAATGCCATCAGGACTGAATCCGTGCCGCTCCTTTTGGGACGCAGCCGATGATAGTTCAAGGGTGGCGCTTAGCAGACGTTGTTGGGAAATCCAAAATAGGTCAAAATGGCACGTGTTTCAACGAAAACAGTGGATGAAAAGCCCGGACAAACTTGCGATATAGTATATGTTTGTCCGGGCTTATAATCCACTGTTTTGATTGAAACATGTGCAATTTTGACATACTTCTGATTTCCAGAAATCGTCTATGGCTTGGCGCCTTCTAAGCTAATCAAACACTGCCCTTGAACTATCATAGTTTATACAACTCCGACCCTAAATTAGTGCGGCGGAGTGAGTTGTGAACAAAAAAGAAAAATATACAAGTATTTCTACTTCTACTTAAATGTACAAAAAAGCGCTTTAGCTTAACCCGACCAAACTCTTAACCCTTTGGCTGTTGGTAGCGCTTTTTGCCGCGATGATTCCGACAGGAATCATCGCGACAAAATGCGCTACCGACAGGCAAAAGGTTAACGTGCAGGATTTGATTATGCTTTCAGTGCCAGCACACGTCTGCCCTGAGTGAGTGCTCTTTTGGACGGTACGTCTGGGTTGTTCTTGTAAAATTCGCGAAAATACCCATTCCCAGACAGTGTGACCGCTCTGATGTCCGTGCCATCCAGTGTGTTCATGTAGGGGTTTGCGGGGTCCATTATGAAAGGCGCCTTTAGACCCCTAAGAAATGAATAGACAAATGCGTAAACGTAC
>BTPG01000002.1:138098033-138108033 GCA_036245525.1 Semisulcospira habei | reverse complement strand
TTGTTTCTGATGTGTTTGTTTACCTTTTTAAAGTCAAGAAACGAAACATTCATTTTGAAGAAATTATTCAGTCTAGAATTTTAAAATGCAAACCAAAGATTACACACATACACACACGCACACACACACACACACACACACACACACACACACACACACACACACACACACACACACACACACACACACACACACACACACACACACACAAACCCGAGAAGAGGAAGACGAAAAGAAATACGGAGAGGTGCCAAATTACTTGCAAATTTTTCTTTTAAACATTTTACGTTGTGTACATGTAAACTTATTTTTGTCAGCACATGAGGCTCAATTCAGTGAAATGAAGCTCAAATCAAAATCACCGTCCTTAACGAGGCATTTCGTAGGTATACCCTCCAATCAACAAACAAGCCAGTAACCCAGCAAGCAGAGGCCATCCAGCCCTGTCGGCAGCAATCGCCCCGCGCAGGGCTGACTGCGGCCGATATCGGCCCGACTAACTCAAATAAAAATAATTATTGTCCCAAGAGGGAAATTCATCTTTATCACAGGAGCATAAAGAAAAAGATGGAAGACTAAAAGCACAACAAATACTACTAGTATGCAATCAATAAATCATACTCACACAACACATTCCACCACTTAAAACGCAATAAATGGAAGAAATTAAGATTGCTATTAACTCATTCAGCCCGGCGCACGTATTTCCCAAATTTTGGAGGCGTCATCTAACGACTTTTCCACCTTTTGCAGGAGATGGATCGACCATGATAAATCAAGGGCAGTGCCAGATTAGCTTGTCGCCGCCAGTCGCCAAGCTAATCTGGCACTACCCTTAAATTATCATGGTCGACCCATCTGTTGCTGTAGTGCGTCAGGGCTGAATGGGCTACATAGCTAAAAGGTATATGGTAAAAGGCAGAAAGGGCAGGCTGGAGGGTGCAGTGCATAGAGCCAGTGAATCAGTCACATTAACACTCCGGCTTAATCCACCGCACCATAATATACTGACGATCAATAGAAATGCGACATTTTTCAAAATCATCACTTTAGTGTTTCCGATGATTTCAAACATGTCGCATTTCTTCTGCTAGTCAGTATACAACTTCTAGTGTGATCAGATCACCTACAGTGAATTTCCCCGTGAGGGATTCGTAAAGTATTATTGTATTGTATATAGGAAGAAGTTGTTATGAGGTAGAATCAAAAGTAAAATGTCGCCTGGTGTGACATTCGAATGTGAAAAACTGAAGATCGAACGTTAAGTTTGGGCACGAAGGTGGTTCCAACATTTTGTTTGGGACCTTCAACCTGATACAAAAGGCCTCTCCAACGCTAGACCTTTCTTCGACGGGCCAAAAAATCGAAAAGCGGGGGGGAGGGTGTGGGTGGGGGTGGGGGTGTGGGTGGGGATGGGGGTGGGGGTGGGGGATGAGGTAGCGTGCGTGTTAAGACTCTCATCGTTCGCCAAAACATCAAACAACGAGGGGGGGGGGGGGGAGATGAGGTGGGGTGGTGTTGGGGGGGGGGGGGGGTTGTGTTAAAATTTTAAACGTCGAGGAGGGAGAGGGATGGGTTCCAAACATCCCAAAAAGGGAATTTGTTGTAGCATTTTTTAAAAATTGGGTTTGGGGGGTGGGGGGGTGGGGGAGTCCGGAACCCCTGGAACTCTCACCCTTTCAGATCCGCCCCTGTTGGGGTTGCATAATTAATAATCTTTTCGCGTGTTTGCAGTCTTCGTTAACCCTTTTAGCCCCAAGGTCTCATTTCTAAAAAAATTGGAGGTGTTGCCTAACGACTATATACCAGTTGCATTAGATGGCTTGACCATGATAATTCGAAAGTAGTGTCAGAATAGCTTGGCGCCTTCAGGCGCCAAGCTAATCTGACACTACCCTTGAATTATCATGGTCAAGCCATCCCCTGCTGTTGGGATCCGGGGTTAAAAGGTTAATTAAACGTCAATGAGCCCCAGTCGTCCAAGGAACACGAAAATAAAGTTGTGTTCGCAAGGCGCATAGATCTTCATGAACCCCTGCAACTGCCGAGGGTCATGAGGCTCTGTTCCTTGCTTTTAGATCGTGTTCAGTTTTTCTCGGAAAGAAATAGGGATAAACGGCAAATATTGAACCTGTTCAGTGCCGAGAATTTTTTTAACACCACCCAACTGCAAGAGGGAGGCCCTATAGTTCCTCATGAGCCCCCGCAGTTGCGGGGGCTTATGAGGATCTATGCCTTTTGCTGACACCACTTTGAATCCATATTTCCGGGACATCTAGGTTTGTTTGTGTGTGTGTGTGTGTGTGTGTGTGTGTGTGTGTGTGTGTGTGTGTGTGTGTGTGTGTGTGTGTGTGTTTGGTGTTGAATTAAAATAAGATTGCAGAAACACAGTCTGTGTCAGCTGGCGTTGAATTGACGAGTTCAACCCCAAAAGCACCTGTCATCTTCAGGTCAGTAGTCCGCTTCATGAAGCGAAAAAAGGCCGGACTGTCAAAATCCGTATCAATTTGTCTCCACGAAAGCACACGTGGAGCTTTGTGTCTGCTCTAGCAGTGAGCCATGTTTTCAACACCAAAACCCAAGTCTATGTCTTTATTCAATGGGTAATTATTATTACACGCGTGTCTTGCTGTTTATGTTTGATTGAATGTTAATGAAGCCTGGTATCAACTGCAAATTCTGGTGTTTTTATTCATTTATTACTTATTTAATTATTTTATTTATTTTATTTTATTTTATTTTATTTATATATTTTATTTTATTCTTTCTCGCTTATTTTTTTTTATCTATTGTGTATTATGTGGGACAATAACTACATCTTTAACTCATTGAGCCCGACGGCCGTATATCCCAAATTTTGGAGGCGTCATCCAATGACTATGCACCAGTTGCAGGAGATGGGTCGAACATGATTATTGAAGGGCAGTGCCAGATTAGCTTGGCGCCGACAGGCGCCAAGCTCATCTGGCACTACCCATCAATTATCATGGTCGACCCATCTGCTGTAGGGCGTCGGGGCTGAATGGGTTAAGTTTATCTTATGCCTACGTCGGTTAATAGGCCCAAACGAGTATGCATGTATATGAAGGCTTGGTTGGGGTCCACATTATGTGTCGTGAATGACCGGGGCTACACTTACTCCTTTCCAGGTCTACATTGAATGAAAACGGACTAAACGCGTATGACAGTACATTTTGACTCTGAAACCTGTTTTCACTAATCGACCAAAAGCCACAACTGTCCACAGAACATGGGCAAAAAAGTGGTGTCAGCAAGAGGCAGTCGCGGGGGCTGATAAGGATCTATGCCTCTTGCCGGATTAGATCGCGTTCACTTTCTCTCGGCAGTCAAAGGGTTAAATGAGAAGTTCTGGTCTACCGTTTATAACAGCAGGCTATATCTTCTTGTTTAGACCAGGCCGACGTTATTAGTTCGCATGTATGCTTTGGAGGCCAGAACTGCCGCATTGGTATAAAACTGAAGTGGGCACAACTGAACTGTTACATTGTCACACAGATGTCATGGACTCACCTCAATGACCCTGGACACCTTGAACGGAGCAGCCGAAAACTCATGCAAGAAGCGGACAAACCTGTCAACTTCTTTTTTGACCCTGTGATAATAATAATAATAATAATAATAATAATAATAATAATAATAATAATAATAATGTGTAATCATCATCATCACCATCATCATCATGATCATAAAAATTACTTATAAAGCGTACAAAATTTACAAAATACACACACACACACACACACGTACGCACACACACACATACACACACACACACACACACACACACACGCACGCACACACACACACACACACACACACACACACACACACACACACACACACACACACACACACACACACACACGAACACTGAAAAGTTCTGCTCTGTGTTCGTGATTATCTTATTTGCTGAACTGCCAGCTAAAGGGAGATAATGTGAATGCGCGGTGTGTGAAGATTTCCTTGTACTTTCAGTCCTTTCCAGGAACTACGCGTGCCAATTGGAAACAGTTATTCCCAGGAATGCTGCATTTCCGGATGATAATTTACCTAGTTATCCCCGACGCACTACAGCAGGAGATATAACGGACCGTGATAATTCCAGGATGGCGTCAGATTAGTTTGGCGCCGTCAGGCGCCAAGCTAATCTGACACTATCCTGGAATGAGTATCATGGTCGATCCATCTGCAACGGGTACACAGTCATTAGGAAACACTGACCCACGAAATGGGGCCCTGGGCTTAAATCGGTTATACAACAAACCAAGGGGAATTACTCAGCGCTGGACAGACGAACAGTTAGATCCCCTGCCCCCTCCTATCAGGCACCCAATCGCCAGCCCACAGAGAAATACGCAGGTATAGAATAAGACGATCATTTGCATCTTCAAAAAGATGCATCAGGTCTCTTATATAACCCATGTCTTTCTCCGGAACTTAGGAAGTAATAGTAATGCACCTTCGTGTTTGTGTATGTATGTTTCCCCTGCCTACTTCCTAAGTTCCGGAGAAAGACATGGCTTATATAAGAGACCTGATGCATCTTTTTGAAGATGCAAATGATCGTCTTATTCTATACCTGCGTATTTCTCTGTGGGCTGGCGATTGGGTGCCTGATAGGAGGGGGCAGGGGATCTAACTGTTCGTCTGTCCAGCGCTGAGTAATTCCCCTTTGTTGTACAATTCTGCCAGCGCTGGCCTCACCTATCTGGTTTGTGAGTTAAATCGGTTAACATACACTGAGAAAACAACAACAAACAAACATATATATATATATATATATATATATATATATATATATATATATATATATATATATATATATATATATATATATATATATATATATATATATATATATTAAATGTTGATTTCCTTTAATAAACTCAAACACATATAGCATAAAAGCAGAGTGTATACTAGCATTTCTAGACAGACCGAGCGGCTGACACTTTTGCAACTGTCCATAGTCACTGAGCGCGAAACACGCGAGGTGCCTATGGATCATTCAAGCAGTTGCAGAAGTGTCAGCCGCGAGGTCTATCTAGAAAATGATAAAATACGAATACTCCACTTCTGTGTCTTAGAGAACCTTTTACAACCGCCGAATAGCGATGTAGGTCGAAGCCGTCTTATGAACAGGAACGACGCATTAATTTTCGTAAATAATACAAAATAACTCCGATTAAACGGTTGAACCCAAACATAATATTTAAAAAAAGGTCTGTTTTGCACAACAACAAATATAGAATGAAATTCAACTTGCAATATACGAATCAACAAAAGTGTAATACGAAACTATTTCACTTTCAGTTGACTCTATCTATCAGTATCAATAAACCGAAACGTGCATTACTACCAGGTAAGCAAATGCGAACTTTTTTCCTTTGTCACTAATTTCTCGCATTCTTGTAGTATTTCGGTATGTCAATCCCCCTACGTGCTCAATGCAATCTAAACTTCTTATTCAGAAAAAATGATGGAACATGTGTATATTTTCAGTCGGATGCATTGCCTTTCTACGTGTAGGCAGTGCGCTTTAGCCATTCAAATGTGGCATATGGTTTGGGTTTTTTTTTTTTTTTTTTTTTTTTTTTTTTTTTTTTTTTTAAACAATCACACACTCTAGTTTGCGTTCTGGCTACAGGTTCACCATGATATCACAGAACGCTTAGTGCGGTAAGACTAGGACATAATGATTTATGGTGTGGGGTTGTTTCCCTCTATGTAAAAGTGGTCTTGAAAGGTTATATGTATAGATAGCGTACAGCACTCAACATACTATTATATTAGGTGTACACGTCTTTGATATCGGGCCTTAAGGCGTACGCCGTAAGGTCCGAACTCAGAGAACAGCACACAAGTTTGCTGAGTTAGTTGTACCTGTCTATGTCAGGCCCTTTTGGTTTCACTTCAGCTTCCAAGAAGCGCGTGGTTTCCTTTCCGTGCAGCTGGCTTAACAGCGTCGCCATAACTAGAATGAAACCATCATCATGAATGGGTTATACAGTACAATAGTCAGTTTTGCATAACTCATTCTGCCCCGACACACCACAGCAAGATATGGATCGAGCATGATAGTTCAAGGGTGGTGCCAGAATAGCTTGGCGCCCACAGGCGCCAAGCTATTCTGGCCCCACCCTTGAACTATCATGATCGATCTGTCTCTGGAATTGTAATACAGTCTTTCAGAGGAAAACTCCAAAATGTGAGTATTTCGCACCTGGGGCACAATGAGTTTTTAAAAACAAATGCACAAAGAGTAGGCTGCGGGAGCTCATATGAATCTGTGCATCTAACTGGACCTATTCACATCAAAGCTGAACCCCACAGCTCCATTGCGGGTAAGCCTGGCCAATGCTTACAAAGAGAGCGAATGGAAATGCCCCACACGAGGGCCTTTTAGATATTTTGATACCTATAAGGTTTTTGACAGCATTCTCACAACTAAGATTTAAAATCTAGCGGAGCTGATAGAACCACTTCCCCTCTACCGCCACACAGTTGTTTAGTCGTTCTATCCACTACAGATATGCTAAAACAGGTGGTTTTTTTTTTTAAAATGACAGACACTGGAAAATGGCTATTACGAGGGTTGAGCGAATGTATAAAGTGCTTCCAGTAAGACATTTCTTGAAGTGCAGGAACAAGAAATAAATGTGGGCAGTTCGTGGCAAAGTTTGGACATTCTCCTGTCGGGGGTTCTTTCTCCGGGTACTCCGGCTCTTCCTCCCCCACGACTTTGGTATCAGTTTCAGCCCACTTAATCAAATTTCAAATACAAACGATTGTCAATTTCCAAAAACTACAGTAGCTCGCTTGAGCTTGCCATTAGCACCACGTGAATGTTCTGTGTTTATGTACAGTGTGTGAGTGAATGCGCGTGATTCACGTGAGCGTGCTTGTTGGGTTCAGTTCACGGCTGCGCTTTGAGCCGATTTTCAATTGGGATAAAGCGCCTATTTAATGCGCTTATTATTATTATTATTATTGAAGGCATTTTCTTGTACCAGCCTGTACTTACGGGCAGTTGGTTTTTCATTACCCCATTCAGCCCTGACGCACTACAGAAGGAGATGGGTCGACTATGATAATTCAAGGGTAGTGCCAGATTCTTGAATTAACATGGTCGATTCATCTCCTGCAACTGGTGCATAGTCATTAGATGGCGCTTCCAAAATTTGGGAAATACGGCCGTCGGGCTGAATGAGATAAGATGTTAATTCTAGGCATCCCAGTGTTTGTTTTTGTGGTATTTGTAGAATCAGCAAGTGCAGAGTCCGTGTAGTACTTGGTATTGGTGGTGTCTTCTGTCTTGCACATACTTGTAGAACAGCTGTCTCTGTGTCGTTAAAGACAGTGTACACAACTTTCTGTTGAGAGTGATTTTTTTCTTGTAATTATAGCATCCTGTGCATCCTGGCCTTATTCTGGACCTTTCTGTGGGGCTCAAAATTATACGTCCAAATTAAATACCATGTTGAGCTTCTTGGGTCACAATGTTTGTACTTTAATATATGAGTTTTGCAAAATTCACCATATCCCTCTTGTTGTCAAGTGTCAAAAAATGAGAACCCAACGCGCGCAGACCTTCCTGTATGTAAGTCCTGTGGTCAAGGTTATATAGACAAATAAGGAATGCACGACAATGTCTGTAAAGCTAAATTGTGGGTCTTTTCGACAGTTGCCTGCACACGAGGAGTTACACTTTTATTACAATTCTCGTCTTTTTGCACTTTCCCCTTGCTCACTTAGAAGCCAGAATTTCCCGAAGCAAAATACTGTGTCCATCTACTAACTGTTCTTTTAGATGGAGTACAGGTAGGTTTGGCAGCAGGCCAGTCGGCTGGTATCTGCGCCGCCGATTTTTACAGTGCGACGCTTTCTATTAGGAAAACTAAAAAAATCAGATATGGAAGATGTCAAGTTTTGGGCCAGTTACCGAAATCCCCAAATTTTGAAGTTGCCCTCAGAAGGACTGTTACAATTCTAGAGACAGGTCGAGCATGATAGTTCAATGGTGGTGCCAGAATAGCTTGGCGCCTATGGGCGCCAAGCTATTATGGCACCACCCTTGAACTATTATACTCGATCCATGTCTTGCTGTGGTGTGTCGGGGCTGAATGAGTTAAGGCAGTGTCCAAAAGTGACTTTCGAAAACTTGCCGTAATTTATATCGAAAACCCCATGACACAAATTTACGATATCCTGTCATGACTTACGTGATATGTTGCTCTCAACCCGTGCAGTGCCAGGTGACGAAGAGCGTGTTTCTGCAATCTTTGTTAATTCAACACCAAATTACACTAGCTGTCCCAGGAACATGAGAATCTATACCTCTTGCACTTGGGCAGTGCTCCAATTTTCTCAGCATTCAACGGGTCAAAGTGGTACATAACATATTTTCTTGTTCAGTTCGGTGCTTCAGTCGTGAGATAGCCTCGGTAGTCTGTTAGGCGTTACCTGATAACTCAGTAACTCAGTTCGGTGCTCATGCGCATACCTATAATTATGTCAAGGGGGTACAGCAAACCTGAAACCCACCCTCACAGCCCCAGCCGGGTTCCTATGCCACTGACATTCATAGTCTATTTCGCATAATTCTAGTCATTGTTGATACGATGTTTTAACTCATTCGAGACGAACTGCTTCCGGATACGCGGCTTAAGCCGCGTATCAAGATGCCGTTCGTCTCGATTGAGTTAATGATTCTTCTTCTTCTTCTTCTCGAACGCCGTCACACTTGGCTCTCAAAATGAAATCTGTGGTCTTCTGTAGCGCCTCCACAGGCCCGTACAGTTTCGAGTTAATGATAAAGAAAATAGCAAATCTGCACGCCATTCCTCTCCCGCCCCACCCGGGTTCCTGTGCCACTGACATTCATAGCGTATTTCACATGAATTTAAGTCATTGTTGATTTATTTAAAAAAAAACACATTTAACTCATTCTAGACGAACAGGCTTCCTGATACGCGGTTTCAGCCTTGTTCGTCTCGAATGAGTTAATGATAAAGAGAGTGTAGCAAACTTGCACGTCATCCCTCCCCTGCCCCACCCGGGTTCCTATGCCGCTGACATTTATAATGTATGTCGCATAATTCTAGTCATTGTTGAAAAGATATTTTAAGTCATTTGAGACGAACGGCTTCCGGATTCTCAGCTTAAGCTTAATGAGAGTGGAAAAATAACAACTTACCTTCGTTCTGTAATGTCTTTTGATTTACAGCTTACTACTGGAACATGGAATAATCAACAACGTTATAATCAACTGTGGTTGTTGTTGAGAAGACAAGACAACAAGGGTATTAGCCTCAGTTACAGAATCAGCTCACTGAACAGCGGAGAGGACATGACCTTGTTTAATGTCTATTAGTCGCTAACAGAATGTTTTTCTGTGTCATGCGCATGCGTGATGGTCTGCCCCGTCCTAAGAAAGCCTTGTTGCTGTCGGGACGTTAAGCAATGTACAATCCATCAATCAGTGATGGTCTGCGCAGTTCACAGAAAGTGGATCATGTGATCAGAGTCAGTGATTAGTCGTCACAGTCCCTCAATCAATGTGTCCACTCATAAGAGACACAGATTCACATAAGTCTCTGCAGCTGAATTGGTTTATTAGAATGTAGGCCCCTTACTAATTATATGCTAGAGCCGGTCCTCAAATTGTGAAACATTCTTTTTTTTTCGGATTTAGTGTGCCACTGACATGAGTCGACTAAGAGCTTGAACTCTTCTAGGAACTCTCAAAAGCGATCAGTAGAATCGGTGCGTAGATTAAAATGCGCCCTCCATACAACATTCACTCCCCCTCCCTCTCCCACTACCACCCCAGCATAAAAAGCAAAAAAGAAAAAGTCTTACTTGATAACAATTTCGTTTGATTTTGTATGTCTGCTATTCCATCCCAAACATCAATGTTAGGTGTTTGTATGTATGTATGTATGACTGTATGTATGTATTTATGTGTGTGTATTTGTGT
>BTPG01000002.1:137970533-138093033 GCA_036245525.1 Semisulcospira habei | reverse complement strand
CAACAACCAAACCCCTCCCAGCCAAGCTAATTCCAACCACGTTCAAGCCCATTTTCAACAGTCTCAAATTTGCCAAGCCCATTCTGCTCAAACCCAGTTCAACATGTCTGACAATGCCATTTACAACTCTGCCCAGCCTGTTTACCCCCCGACATTCTGTCCCCAGCAAGGTCACGCCGGGCAGTTCACTCCGTCAGAACGCGAATTTCCTCGCATTCCACCCTCCGACCAAGGCTCTAACAGCGCCCTTCACGCGCTCGCCGCCGCTAATCCCACACCGACCAGAGGGTGGGAGAGCCCTGCAATTACACCCGGATTAGACGCAACGCAGAGGATGCGCATGCTTGCGCAGCTCCTACAGCCATTCATTCAGGGCTTTACCGGCTAATAATCTCATTAACCCTCCTGTGCATGCAACCACCGGTGCTGCAAACAGTACATGCTGCAAACAGTACCGATGGATGCATGAACAAGAGGATTAATTGTCCATTGTTGGGTTAATAGGTGGTGTCTACTATTAACTGATTAGCTGCGATATCAACGGACAAGAGTTAACCGCAGCCTTTCCTACAGGGATTTATCTGCCACTAATTTGCTTAACCCCGTTGTGCATGCAACCACCGATGCTGCAAACAGCACCGGTGGATGCATGAACAAAAGGGTTAATTTTCATTGTTGAACTAGTAGGTGGTGTTCATCACTGATTTACTGACGCTTTAATTAGACGTTTATATTTGGTGATTGTGAACACGAGCACGGCAAGCTGACTACTATTGTTACTGATGTAACTTGTTCTTACCGTAAATCATTTACACTGACTACCAACGTCATTGTATGCATCCAAAAGGTTACACTGTGCTGTTTATTGATTACTTTGGTTCTACCTTCTAGCCACGTTGGTCATAAACTGATGTGACAGTAACATTGAGTGTTACCGCCAGAGACTGTGTTAGTTTACACTGTAAAGATTGTGCTCATTTAAAAAGAAAGACTTAATTTTCAGTCTCTTTCGTGTCTTTACAGTAAGACAGACTATTAGCTTGAGTGATTTAATCAAAATTGTACTGGAACGACAAAGAAGGGAACTTAGTGACAGCCGAACATACAGGTGTTCCATGCGGCGTTTCAAGTTGCGTCACTTTTTTCTTGTGGTTCAGTCACTCCCGCAGCGAGTTTTTGAGAGCTCAGTAGCTTAACTGCTACTTGTTCTCTGGAGGACTTTTATTCAATTACGTGGCCTTTTATCGTTTTATAGTTTATAGTATTTTTTATTTCCGTGTTTTTCTGTATTCAATTGTTTTTTCATTGTTTATCTTGTGCACTCTGTATTTTGTAATAAGTCCAAGCGAATTTTCCATCAAAGGTGCAGTTATGAGAATAGGGCACCTCAATGTGTTTCATTTGTACAACAAACTAGCCGACATATCTGTATATATTAACAATCCTACACCGTTCCACCTGTTTGGACTCAGTGAGACGCGTCTGAGTTCCTGTGTAAGCGATGCAGCAATCAGTATCCCCAATTTTTCAGTTATTAGACGAGACCCCTTGTCTCCCGGTCAAACTGGCATCGCTGTCTATATTCATAATTCTATCCAGCAATTAGTTCATCGACGCGTCGACCTAGAAATGATCGGGGTGGAGTGCGTATGGGTCGAAGTTAAGTGTCCGAAATCTAAACCGGTATTAATTGGGTTCTTATATAGAAATCCCGCCTCAACTTTTGAGTGGTACGATCAGTTTAGTCATAACCTTGACAGAGCTTTAAAAAAGAAGGCCGACATTCTTCTATTGGGCGATTTTAATATAGATTTACTTAAGCCGCACTCCGCCTGGGGCTCAACGTCATCTCTGTTTGGCTTAGTACAGTTAGTGAAATCACCCACCAGAATTACTCCAACTACTTCCACGCTTATAGACCACATATATACTAATAAACCCAAAGCCGTCTCTGACGTTGATGTCTCAAATCTTAGTGTTAGTGATCATTATCCTGTGGCTTGCTCATGGTCTTCTAAACTTCCTAAACCAAAAAAGAACGGCCATACAACTATAACGTATAGGACATTCAAACACTTCAGGAAAGACGAATTTCTATTTGATCTAGAAAATACTCCTTTTAATGACGTGCTCCTGTCCTATGATCCTAATACCGCCCTCAGTATTTGGTACTCTCTTTTCCTAAATGTACTTAATAAACATGCTCCTCTACGCGAGAGGAGGGTAAAATCTAACACTCTTCCTCCCTGGCTTACTCCGGAAATCCTGCAGGCGATGGCGCTTAGAAACGATCTACGTAGCAATAAAATGTTCACTGAATATAAGCAACAGCGTAACCGTGTTAAATACATGATCAGAGAGGCAAGAAAAAAGTTAGTTCGTGACACGGTTAAAGACAGCAAAGATACCTCTACTATATGGCGCCTTCTAAACACACTTACTAGGGGGTCTCCAAGTACCGCAAATACCATTCCCACTAATCTTACTGCTGATACATTCAATGACCATTTTCTTTCGATTGCCAAATCTCTAATACCGACAAGCCAGGATAACACTTATCACCGCTCAAATTTGCTATCTGAGTTTTGTCAACAAAGAACAATGGGCACAGCCCCCTTCAACATCCCGATGTTAGCTGTTCATGAAGTGGGTTTACTCATAAGTAACCTTCCAAATAAAAAGTCCTCGGGGCCTGATGACATCAGCCCGAAAATACTTAAACTGTCTCTCCCATACATTGTAGAATCCTTAACTTATATTTATAATCTCTGTATCCAGCATAACACTTTTCCTAACGAACTTAAATATGCCAAAGTAATTCCACTTCCAAAAACAAAAGATCGTTCTGATCCTAATAATTATCGGCCTATTTCTTTATTATCTGTTTTGTCCAAACCACTGGAAAGGCACGTTCATAAACACCTGCTTGCTTACCTAGAAAACCGTAAGCTCCTCCACCCTTTCCAATCCGGATTTCGTCCGCAGCATTCATGCCACACAGCACTTACACGCCTTGTTGACACATGGCTCAAGGGTATGAATAAGTCACAGTTAACAGGAGTAGTCTATCTGGATTTTAAGAATGCTTTTGATCTGATTAACCATACTATTCTGACTGCTAAGCTTCACACATACCTCAATAACGGAGACGCAGTTGCTTTTTTCACATCTTACCTTACTAAAAGAAAACAAAAGGTTCTTGTTCATGGCTCATACTCCTCTTTCAAAGATGTAAGCTTCGGTGTGCCCCAAGGGTCTGTACTGGGCCCTCTACTGTTTTGCTTATTTATCAATGATTTGCCTCTACATATTACTTGCCAAGATGTACAATGCGACCTTTTTGCTGACGACACCTCAGTTCATACTACTAGTAAAGATATACAGGTAATTTCCGACAACCTACAACAAAGTCTTCATGAAGTATCAGCTTGGTGTATAAACAATTCTATGGTTGTTCATCCAGCCAAAACGAAATCGATGGTAGTCGCCACGCGCCAAAAACAGCAGATAATGCTTCTATTACTTAACCTTTCACTTAAAGGTAGTCAGGTAGAACAGGTAAATGAACATCGAGTACTGGGGATTACAATCGACAGTCAGCTAAAATGGCAAGCTCATACAGACGCCTTATGCAAAATAGTAGCCAAAAATCTCTTTATGTTATCAAAACTGAAATATTATACTGATTCAGATACCCGTAAACTATTTTATAACGCTCACATACGTTCTTATATCGATTACGCGTCATCGGTATGGGATGGGTGTAGTGAGGTCCATTTAAAGAGACTCAATTCCCTACACAGACGAGCGGCCAAAATAATCTGCCCTGATCCACACCTAAGCACTGAAGAAAAGCTCTCAAAAGCAGGTCTCCTGCCACTTCAAGATCATTTTAAATATAACAAAGCAATCTTTATGTTCAAAGTGTGGAAACGCAAAACACCTGAGTACATCTCCACTTTGTTCCGTAAGTCTGAGTCCAAGCTTGGAAACATCAGAAAGCTTTTCATAGTCCCAAAACCAAGGATCGATCTATATAAAACTAGCTTATCCTTCTCAGGGGCACTTATCTGGAATGCCCTTCCCGACCATGTAAAATCCGCCTCCTCGCTAGCCTGTTTTAAAAAGGGTATCTGCAAATATTTTGTGGATCACTCGTAGGGATGACTTAACCACTTGTATTATATGTTTCTTTTTATGCTGGGTCCAATTTATTCCCAATTAAGTCTGTTATCCTTTTCATTTATCATTTGGACTACTTAGCTCTATGTGTGAAGGGGGGTGGGTGGGGTGGGGGGTGTCTGTGAGTCTATGAATATGTCTGTCTATGTGAATAGTGTTGTCATCTCTTTGCAAGTATTATGTTTACTTATATGTATGTATGTTTGTAGTTAGTCTTGTAGTTGTTAGCAACGGCAGGTTTGTAAAATGGCTGTGTCGATGACGATGTCAATGCCTAAACCGTTGTAAAATAAAGTTTCATTGATTCATTGATTCATTGATTCATCACTGTCGACATGTTGTCGGCCATCTTGGAAACGTCTGAACCACACGTACACTCAGCTCATACGCCCCTCTCCATACACTTTCTGCAACTTTGCGTAGGCCTCTGCGCAGGTATCCCCAAGCTTTCAGCAAAATTTGATGCAGATTTTCTGCTAAACTTTCTTTGTTATGGTCAATGCGACGACCACACGTTACATACTTTCCTTCCGAGCACTTCTGTAAAGAGCGGAAGTAAGCTAGGACGTTAAAACTTAGTGTGCATGCACGATTTTTTTGGGGTCAAGGTAAATCTGTGCCAAGTGGCTTCACTCTGCGTGTTTTAGCTCCTTTACTATGGCACCACTCCTGATAATTATTGATCACACCTCGTATGTCATGAGGGCCTGACGACTTCTTGTTCGCGAGACTACTTATAAATGTACCTACTTCATGTATTGCAATCGGTGGAATGCTAAAAGGACACACAGTTTTCTGATTGAAGTAGTCAATTAAAACATCAAAACACTTATCATTGACATTGCCTTGTGTTGAAAAAACTTCAGCAACAGATAGGAAGTGATTATTCAACTGAACATGTCAGCGGATAGATCACTAGGGATTACCGTGGATGCACTAGAGCCTCGGGTACGGGAATTCAGGACGCGCCAAATACTGAGCTGACCCGTCTTTGTTGTTTTTAATAGTATGTCTTACAAAGCCTTTTCTCGCTTCGTGTAACATATACTTGACGCGATTACGCTGCTTTTTAAACTCGTCAAACTTCTTTTCTCTCCTGAGGGTGTTCCTAAGCTCCACGGCCTGCATCAGTTCTTTTGTAATCCATGGCGATAGTACCCCGCTTTTGACACGCATCTCCCTAAAGGGCTGGCTTAACTGGGCGAGACAAACCCAAACCTCGTCTCGGCGAGACACCCGAGACAGTCAATGCGAGATACCCGATCCACTCTTTAATAGGTTCGGCGAACTCTCCGAGACAAGATCAGACGTGCCGAACCTAATAAACGGGTGGAACGGGTATCTCGCATTGACTGTCTCGGGTGTCTCGCCGAGACATGGTTCGGGTTTGTCTCGCCCAGTTAAGCCAGGTGCGTGTTTGTTGAGTACCCCAAGGAAAATGATGTACAACAGAGATACAGCAACCTCTGGGTCGTTGGACTCGGTTACTGCGTTAAAGCACGCATTACTAAAATCATATAAAAATGCGTTTGGGTTAAAATGTTTAAAAGAGCGATATGTTCGGGTGATATGACCTTTCTTTTTAGACTTTGGAATTTGCGCAGCCCAGTTACACACTACAGGGAAATGATCGCTAATGCTCAAGTCGGGAACAGAAACGTCAGTCACAGATTTAGGGTTATTGGTATAAATATGGTCTATGAGAGTGGACGATGCAGCAGTAATCCTAGTGAGTGACTGCACCAGCTGCACCAGCCCAAATAAGGAAGATGTTGTTTCCCGTGCGGTGTGGGGTTTCAGTAAATGGATATTGAAATCACCCATTAGAACGATGTCGGAGTTTACTTTATAAACTTTATCTAAGTTACAGGTAAAATCGTCTTACCAACTAAAGTCAGCCGCCGGGTTACGGTACAAGAAGCCTACGTATGACTGATGTAGCCAAAAAAGGACGTTTTACTTCAGTCCACACGCACTCAACAACTGCGGTTTTTAGATCTTGCCGTCTACTGACTAAGTGTTGAATAGACTGGTGGATATAGATGGCAATGCCTGTTTAGCCTGGGGAGGAAAGATCTCCTCTAATTACAGAAAAGTTAGGGATACTGATGGCTTCATCACTGATGTTCGAGCTCAAGCGTGTCTCAGTGACGCCAAACAAGTGAAACGGTGACGGCGTGGGATCGTTAAGAAAACAAGCTAAGTCAGGTATCTTATTGTAAAGATGAAACACGTTAAGATGACCTGCCCACACACTAACGACACAAAAAGGCAAACTGAAATGTTCAGATAGAAGAAGTCTGATGATAGTTACAAACTATAATCAAGTGGCGAGTTGTAATCTGAGATAAAGGCACCGTTCAAACTTCCATATGTAACGCGGTTAAGGTCTCTTCGTGTGCACACAACTAACATTACATAATTATCGGATAATGAGTAACCAATAATTATTATTTCGTTTTTTTTTTTTTTTTTTTTTTTTAAATCAAGACAAATGAGAGGTATGGGTAATGGATTATTACCAGATAGTCACTTGCAGCGCTCATGCGCGCTGCAAAGGAGTAACCGATAATTAGTATTTCCAATTATCAAGACTAAGGGATAGTGTATCGGATACTCACAAGCAACGCTCATGTGCATTACGAGTGAGTAACCCACAATTAGTACTTGGTAGGAAAGGCAGCAGTAGTTGGGCGATGATCTGCATGGCCTTGGCTGAATCGTGGCTAGGGTTGCCCGTTAATCCTGATTGTTCCCACCCTCGGGGGCCTTTGATCATCTCTTGCGGCATGCTGGGGAAGTCCACTTGTGACGTAATGTGCGGCCTGGCGTGTCCATGGTCAGCGTAAGGTGTAGAGGCGTGGCCAGATGTGGTTGTATGGTCGCGCTGGGGCCGGGCCGTGGTGTGACGTCATGAAGGGCTCGCCGTGACCCTGCTCAGGTCCGTGGAGAGAACCGGGGCCGGTGTGTGTGTGTGTGTGTGTGTGTGTGTGGGGGGGGGGGTGTATCGGTTTCGGCATGCCAGTTCCTGATATTAAAATTTGGGAAACTGACCGGCGCCTTGGGGAGAAGCGTCATGATGACTGTCCTGGCGAGGATGGCTTCTGGGCTGCTTACTGCCACTGACTTTTCGGTTTTCACCTGCCTTAGGTGTGTTGTGGGGGCGGCGTGGTGAGCACCCGTGAAGCGGATGTTCATGGCGAGTTTCATGGTACCGACAGGACTGGGGTGAATGCCATCCTGGTACAGCTTCTTCCTTGAGGCTCCGTTGGCTGTGAGGAAGGTGGGGGTGTTGTCAAACATAATTTTCATCTGATCACAGGCCTTCCTAAAGGCATCATTAGATTCGGAGGCGGGGGCGGAGAGGGGGTAGTTTTGACCTCTCGGGGGCATGATGGAAGAGGCCTGAATGCGGGAATTGGGGAAGACGGAGGAATGGAGGCAGATGAGGTGCATCCACGCCGGCTTGGTGACGGAGGGCCCTGCTGTCTGCAACTGTTGATGCCGACGTGGAATGTCACCAGGGGAATGTGTGGCATCGTTGGCTGTTCACGGAGCCACTCAGCGAGCTCACTGACGCTCAGCCCGGACACAGACAGATTCTGTACCTTGACTCCGTCAACAGACATCCTCTGCGCGTCAACCCTTTTCAGAACCGAGACGCCGATAAGTAAACGATCGGCATCAGTCCTCACAGTCTGGGCTCGCAGGTTGTCCAGCGGGGTGCTTGAAGAAGAATTCGAGCGGCCGGGGCTGACTTCACGAAAGTCCTTGGCGGCATTAGCTGTGGTGGCAGCACCGGCATCGACACCATCACCAGAGTTGTGCTGCTTCTTGCCAGCACCGACACCGGCACCAGAGTCCTGCTGGTTCTCGACGCCTTCAGACAGGACAGCGAACAAATTCTTCACTGTGATGTCAGGGTGCGGTGTGAGCTGCACATTACAGCTAGGAGACAGGGAATGGACGGATGGTGACGATTTGTTTGATGGGTGTGCAGTATGAGCGGTGGTAGTAGCGACAGGAGCCGGGTTGGCATGTAGTTCTGCTGCTGGGGTTAGTGCCTTCAGCTGCCGTTCGATCTCGTGGAGCTTACTAGCATGGTTGTCTCTGGAGGTCAGCTGTTTCACGCGATCAGCGAGCCCTTGCTGCTTCTTCGTCACAGGCTCTAGTGACGAGTTGATGGCCTCTTTGACGAATTTGTCGGTGGCGCTGGAGCAGTTTTTTATTTTCACGTCGTTGTCTCGGGCGTGGGTATCAAGCTGCGGGTGTAGGTCGAATATAGCGGCACAGCGGGATTTCAGCTCTGACAGCTCCCTGCGTGTTTCCTCTAACGCGGTCGTCAGAGTGCGGATGGTGGCCGAGTTAATCTCCAGCTGTTTCTGCATCTGGAGCATGCACTCTGGATTGGTGCAATCAGGGCGCTTCGTGACTGATCAGGCGTGTTGACAGTTGGGCCGCCGGAGGAAGGGGTCAGGGTGGGCGACGTTATGAGAGTGGGGTCACTAATACAAGTGGTCGAGTCCCGCGCCGCCAGTAAAAAGTCACTCACGGGTAGCTGCGCGGGTTCATCTCGCGTGGCGGTGAGTTGCTCGGGGTTTACTGCATCCGTCGATTCGTCCTGGGGGCACTCAGCCGTAACAGGATTAGCGAGGGAGGGTGACGGGTCAGCTGGAGGGGGCTGGGAGAGCCGACTACTGGCCATCTTGGTAAAACTGGCTCTCAGGGATTCAAACTCCTCGTCAACCCAAGTTTGGCAGCAGTTACCTTGGGCTAGACCGGTTCCTGTGGTGTAATACAGTGTTATTGTGATCAGTTTCCGATCCCAATTTAACAGCTGGATAAATGTTTCATACAGTTCTTGGGGGTAGGACGAATCGACCGGAGCACTGACTGTCAGGTTCTCATGGTGTTGATTTCTGTCTCTCCACAGGAGGGTCACACGGGCAGAGGTACATCCACGTAGAAAGAATGAGTAGAGCTTTAGTCTCCACATTTGAATTTCCAGCCCTCAGTCTCAAAGGTCACTTGGATCGGGTCATTTGTTCTAATTAGTGAAAGTCTAGAGTTGGCCGCTGTGGAGCGTGTTATCGGGCGAATAGTGGAAGGATGGTGGTGGTGCCATACTCAGCTTGCATTTGGGGTGTCGACATGTTTCTCACGGCCGCTGTTTGGCCAGCGCTAGTACTGCACACTTAGTTTGTTCAGTTCCAGGCGAGCATAGAAACTGGGTCACAGATGGTGCTCGCGCGCTGAGGTGCGAGACTCCCAGCCGCTGCCAGACCGGCTGACAAGCTGGCGCGCCCGACAAGCAACTTGACTGAACTGACTTCGGAAATGAGTGCGCCAAATATGAAGTTTCCCGTCCTGAAACTATAGCGGAGAATTCACTAAGAACAAACACTCTGCCAAGAATCATAGTTGCACAGTAAACTTTGCCAGCACAGTATCCAATTGAATGCAGAGAAACTTACAGGTCATGTTATATATTTAAATTGGGCAGTTGAGGCAGTGCAAGGACCGGGTTTTTAAACATAATTTTTGCCTTGTTTGAAAATTTGTAGTAGGGCTGAATGTTGGAATTTGCTGGAAATTTCTGGTTAGTTGAGAAGAGACATGTTTGGTGCTTTGATTCATACCATCCTGAGCTTATCCGGTGGACAATTGTGGGCCTATGTTGAGTTGCCGTTGACGTAGTGATTTGAGGTGCACGCTGATTTCAGCTGTGCTTGGGTGTGGGGTTGGTAAGGAATCAGGTTCATAGCCAAGAAATGAGACTGTCAATGTGCTGGTGTTTTTTTGGGTTATTTTGTGCATGGCAAATGTGCAGCTGGTGGGCGCCAGTGTTTTTTAGGGGATTGAAATATTAGTGGATGCCTGGGACTGACTATGGCTAAGAGACTGGACAGTACGGAAACTGCACTGTGTTCCGTGGCCTGTCAGGGCACCACATGCCATATGTGACATAGATCAGAAGCTGGTTTAATGTAACTATATCATTGAGTTTGGACTTTTGCAGTTGGAAAACTGAGAAAATCATGAAAAATTTCAATTTTGCCCAAAAATCGCTGCGATTGCAGTTTTATAGGCGTTTTTGCATGAATTGCATCGCAACACCCTGTTTACCTGCACTGTGAGCTATGGTTAGCGTGTTTGTTCCTTTTTTTTTTTTTTGTCTTACAGGTAGTCATGAGTCTGACCTTCGACCTTGAGCTTTGACCTTGACCTTGAAAGGGGTGGGGTTTGGGGCGTTCAGTTTGATAAATGCGTAAAAATAATGCATTTTTTCAGTTATTGAAGTTGTGGGGTGGGGTGAGGTGGCGTGGAAGTAAATTCCATTCTTTGGCTGCTGAATATGACAAGGCCGATTTAAAAATGTCAAGGCGGGGCCTAGGCACTACCAGGTCGTTCCTCAGTGTCGGGTACGGAGTGTGGGGAGCCTTAAAGAGAGCAGCGAGATATCCAGGTGATTTTGAAAGAGTGATCTTACGCATAAATACACATTTATTGAATAAAAAGTGCTTACGAAGGGGCAACATATTTAATTTTGTTCGTTTATCGTCGGTAGTCAAAGGGGTGTGGGAATCTTTTAGGATAAGCATTGCCGCACGTCTATGAAGTGAATTTATTCTTTTTAAAGAAATATCGCTGCATCCATCCAAAGAGAGAGAGAGAGAGAGAGAGAGAGAGAGAGAGAGAGAGAGAGAGAGAGAGAGAGAGAGAGAGAGAGAGAGAGAGAGAGAGAGAGAGAGAGAGATAGGGAGAATGACGTCATATTTAGAGTATTATGTCAGTGTCTGCATGGTGACAGAGTTGCCTCATTTACGTCACCGCCACTGTCAGAGTCTCACTTTTTCTAGAAGTAAATTCTTTTTTTAGTGTTTTAATTCTTTTCTGGAAAGAATTAATTTTTACTAAAGAAGTTGAAAAGATACAAAGCTGGCTAACGAACTCGTCCAATGTCTTTCTCCAAACTAGCTATATGCAAAAGTTCAAGTAAATATGATAAAAATTACGGACTCTAATCTGGGTCAACCGACTTCTTATAAACGGTTGTTTATGTTGGCAATGACACATTCAATTACAATATGCTCGGAGGCTGTCTTAGCCACCCACTTAGAGAAGTGTTTCGCCAAGTTTGAAGCTTGTGTGTACAGAAATATCGGAGATTCTCTTGATTACATACACACGCGCACACATACATACATACGTACGCACATACATACGCAAATACGGCGCTGCGCTTCGCGCCAAATGTACGTTCAGCACCGAGGTTAGCGTAACTAGACATGACTTAATTTGTATCTGGGGTCAAGGGGTCGCTGCCTGACTCAAAAGGCGGGGGCCCCAGGGGACGAGTTGCGTTGGTGGTGCGGGTAGTGGGGAACTCTTACAGCGCCTCCCCCGGGATCACCCTAGTCTAGGGCCTCTTGGTCTTCGTGAGGCACCCTCGTGTGTAATCCCTCCGGACTAGCATAGCATCCCTCTATCCCAAGACCGCCCGTGCGTGGTCCCTGGCCACATCCTCTCTGAGGTGACCCCAAAAACTGGGCAGCACGAGCCCCCAGGCTAAACACGGCGGATCTAGAGGAGAGAACCTCGAAAATTAATCAACATTGTCCTGCTGCCTTGCAGGCCTGGCCGCTTGGCTGCGGAAAGGCTAAGGGAGGAAAACCCTGACTTCAAAGCCCCCGTGTCTCCGTTTTTGAGCCAGCGACTAGGACAAGGACAGTCTGATATAAAACCTACGACCTGAGGACCTCGATGCTATCGTCCCAGCTTGCTAGGCCATGGCAGACGAACCAAGGGTTTAAAGGGTGGGGCCAGTGCACTCCACCAAAAAGCTCCACCGCGCAGGATTTAGGAAACGTCCACGGACCATGACACAGACCATTCCAAGTCCTGTAGCGACGGGCGAGGGGCGAAACGGCAGGTGAAAGATGTCACTGGAAGCCGCAGTCTCAAACCTGCATGCAGGCGGTTCAGGATATTGGTCGCCTGATGTTGACCTGGGGATGACAACGTCACTCGGCACACCCTGAACGACCAAGCAGCCTTCTCTAGGGACAGCACTGCTTGCTCCACACGGAGAGGGGCCTAGAAAAGGTGGCCTAACCAAAGCCCGTCCCCTCACAACCCTAGTTGGCTAGCCGCGGTCAACGGGCATCTTCTCCTGCGGTCAGAAAACAAGTAAAAACAACGGATCCACTCTAATGACGACCACGACCGGACTCAACGTAGCATGCTGGAACATCCTAACCATGCTTGACACAGCAGACAGCGGACGCCCTGAACGTCGCTCCGCCCTCATTGCCCATGAATTGCGGAGGTTAAACATCGACATCGCTGAGCTCAGCGAAGTACGCCTCCCGGACGAAGGCAGTCTCCAAGAACTTGGCGCTGGCTACACCCTCTACTGGTCAGGCAGGCCTGCAACAGAAAGACGGCTCTCAGGCGTGGGCTTCATGGTCAAGACCTCCATTTCGACTAAGCTGGAAAACCTACCAACCGGTCAGTCAGACCGCATCATGTCCATGCGCCTCCCACTGAGACACCAGCAACACGTCACCCTTCTCAGTGTGTACTCCCCAACCCTCCTGACAGAGCCTGCAGAAAAGGACAAGTTCTACACTAACCGGCGCAGCCTCCTACAGAGCACCCATGCAGACGACAAAGTCATTATCCTTGGCGACTTCAACGCCAGAGTGGGCCAGGACTCTGAAGCCTGGAAAGGAGTCCTCGGCAAGCATGGCGTCGGGAACTGACAATGGCCGCCTACTGTTGGAGTTCTGTGCAGCAAAAGGACAGTCGAAAGACCACCTGGATGCATCCTCGCTCCAAACACTGGCATCTTATCGACTATATCCTAGTGCGTCAGAGGGACCGCAGTGATGTCCTCCTCACCAGGGTGATGCCCAGTGCAGAGTGCCACACTGACCACCGCCTTGTCCGCTGCAAACTCAGGCTCCACTTCAAGCCAAAACCCAAGAAAAGGGGGCCCCCTAAGAAAAAGCTTGATGTTGCCAGCCTTCAGCGTGACGACGTAAAAGCTGCCTTTCAGACAGAGTTACAGCGCAGGCTCACAGACACAGCTAACCCAGCAGACTCCTCCCCTGAAACACTCTGGGAACGGCTGAAAACTGCTATCGCAAAATCCTCTGCAGAAGTCTTGGGTTTTGCTAGAAAGAGGAACAAAGACTGGTTTGACGAAAACGACGTAGAGATCCAGGAACTCCTAGCAAAACAAAGAGCCGCCCATCAGGCCCACCTAGCCCAGCCTTCCTGCCCTGTGAAGAAGTCTGCCTTCCGCCTCGTCTGCAGCAGTCTCCAGCGCAAGCTCAGAGATCTCCAGAACGAGTGGTGGACCAGACTCGCACAGAGGACCCAGCTTTGTGCTGACAACGGTGACTACAGGGGCTTTTACGAAGCACTGAAAGCAGTGTATGGCCCCAGGCACCTGATACAAAGTCCCCTGCGAAGTGCTGATGGACAGGCACTCCTCACAGATAATAACTCCATCTTGAACCGCTGGTCGGAATACTTTCAGGACCTCTTCACCGCTGAGCGCACTGTTCAAGAAGCAGTCATTCTCCAAATCCCACACCTCCCAGTAAAGTTTGAATTGGACGAACCGCCCACTGCTGAAGAGACCCTCACAGCCATCCACCAGCTCAAGAGTGGCAAAGCAGCAGGCATTGACGGAATCCCACCAGAGATCTGGAAACATGGAGGCCCAGCACTGCACAACAAGCTCCATGACCTCTTTCTCTGCTGCTGGGAGGAAGGAACACTACCAAAGGATCTCCGCGATGCAGTCGTCATCACCCTGTACAAGAACAAAGGAGAGAAGTCTGCCTGCTCCAACTACCGTGGAATTACCCTGCTGTCCATTGCCGGGAAAATACTCGCAAGGCTGCTCCTGAATCGGCTGGTACCTACCATTGCAGAAGACCACCTCCCAGAGGGCCAGTGTGGCTTCAGAGCCAACAGGAGCACCATCGACATGGTCTTTGTGCTGAGACAGCTTCAGGAGAAGTGCCGCGAGCAGAACAAAGGGCTGTACGTAACGTTTGTCGACCTAAAAAAAGCGTTCGACACTGTGAGCAGGCAAGGCATGTGGCAGATCCTGGAGCGACTTGGCTGCACCCCAAAGTTCCTCAGCATGATCGTCCAGCTACACGAGGAGCAGCTAGGCCAGGTCTGACAACAATGACCTCTCAGAACCATTCCCCATTCTCAACGGTGTGAAGCAGGGCGTGTGCTGGCACCGACCCTCTTCACCATCTTTTTTAGCATGATGTTAAAGCAGGCCACAGTGGACCTCGACGATGACGATGCAGTGTACATCAGGTATCGTCTCGATGGCAGCATGTTCAACCTCAGACGACTGCAGGCCCACACGAAAACCCTAGACCAACTGATTCGTGAGCTGCTCTTTGCTGGCGACGCTGCCTTCGTTGCACACACAGAGAGAGCCCTGCAGCGTGTCACATCCTGCTTCGCAGACGCTGCCCAGCTCTTTAAACTCGAGGTCAGTCTGAAAACGACAGAGGTTCTCCATCAGCCGGCACCCAAGATAGAGCATCACCCTCCCCACATCACCATCGGTGAGTCTGAACTGAAAACAGTGCACCAGTTTACCTACCTTGGCTGCATCATCACGTCAGACGCCAAGCTGGACAAGGAGCTGGACAGCAGGTTGGCAAAAGCAAACAGCGCTTTCGGGCGTCTATACAAGCGGGTGTGGCATAATCAACAGCTGAAAACAGGCACCAAGATCAGCGCGTACAGAGCTGTCGTCCTCACCACCCTGTTGTATGGTTCCGAGTCCTGGGCCCTCTACCGCAGCCAACTACTACTCCTCGAACGCTTCCACCAGCACTGCCTGCGTACAATCCTTGGCATTCACTGGAGTGACTATGTCACAAACGTCGAGGTCCTTGAACAAGCAGAAACTGTGAGCATTGAGGCTTTGCAGCTGCGGACACAGCTCCGCTGGGCTGGGCACGTCTCCAGGATGGAGGATCATCGCCTACCCAAGATCACCCTGTTCGGCGATCTCGCCACTGGACACAGAGACAGAGGGGCACCAAAGAAGAGATACAAAGACTGTCTCAAGAAGTCACTTAGTGCCTGCCAAATCGACCACCGTCAGTGGTCTTCATTTGCTGCGGACCGTGACACCTGGCGCTCCACCATTTACAAGGCAGCTGTCTCCTTTGAGGACTCTCGCAGAGCTGGCCTTAAAGACAAGCGGCTCAGGAGAAAAAACAGAGATGCCGCAACTCAGAACCCTGGCCAGACTTCCCTCTGCAGCCACTGCAGTCGAACCTGCCTGTCCCGGATTGGCCTCCGCAGTCACGAGCATGCCTGCAGACGTAGTGGACAACCCCTATAGAATCTTGGTTCGCGAAGTCAAGCCAAGAAGAATTTGTTTCTTGTTACTTCAAGCCAAGAAGAATTTGTATCCTGCTACTTCAATTGTTAGAGGTTTAGCCTGCCCGCCTTTGACATCATGGACATGCTATTAAATTCGCCCCACCGGGACCCGTCCTAAAAAGTCCCTTGTGTACTGTCTTCAACGAATGCTACTGTCAGTTTATATCATAGCAGAGTGTGACCCTTTCTGCCTCATAGCAAATGTATAAACCCAGTAGAAACATCTTTCTCACATCTGAGTCTGAGTATATTGACCGGGCCGTGAGGGGTCTCCATTATCACGTGAAGTATTTCTCAAAATAAGATATATAGGTATTTTCCTATCACTGTGTAAATAAAGAGCAAGGTTTGCTGGTTCCCGGCTGCAATTTGACTGTCAGTTGCGGAAAATACACTAATACACTATCAGACAACATTCAAATTTGTTTGGATTTTGACAGGATCTTCTGATAGCTGAAGTCTTTCAAAAATGTAGATTTAAAAAAAAAAAATCTTTGAGAGTCCACTGTTTTCAAGCACAGTGGTTTACATCACTTTTTCATGAAGCGACTCCCTCCAATTTATCAGTCTTTCTGCATACATGATAACCTTAAGCAAGAAACGTTCTGTCCCGATCGATACAATCTTCATGTCATGTGACATGCGTCTTCAAACAAACAAGCATAACTCGATCAAGTCTGTAATCTGCAGACCTAATTATAGACTCCGGAATTTCCACAAGTGTATTTATAGCTGTTGTTGTTGCTTTCTTTATCTTTCTTTTTTTTTTATATATGTTTTATTATACGCTACCATAACGGAAGCTCAGGTACGTTGTAACTCGTCTGTACTTGCATTTTACGGAGTGTACATTTTCCAGTTTGTTTTTATTTCTCATGCATTGAGCGTTATGGACGATTTGACAATTGTCTATCTCTGAAGGCTACTTATTAGTTCAGGAGACAGATCAGTCGTGATGGTTCAAGGTTAGTGGCAGAATAGCTTGGCGCCTGTAGGCGCCAAGCTATTCTTCCACCACCCTTTAACCATCACGATCAATGCGTTTCCTGCTGGATCAGCTGACCAAGTATGCTTGCAGCAGGGTGCGAATTAGTACATCCCTACAAATCAATCGGTGAGGTGGCACTATTTATCATAATATCTGTGCTCTGATTAGACTTGCATTCATAGAAAATCTCGTACGTTGCTTACATGAACACCTAGAAATGTGTGTGTCGTATGTATGTGTGTGTGTGTGTGTGTGTGTGTGTTTGTGTGTGTGTGTGCGTGCGTTTGTGCGTGTGTGTGTGTGTGTGTGTGTGTGTGTGTGTGTGTGTGCGTGCGTTTGTGCGTGTGTGTGTGTGTGTGTGTGTGTGTGTGTGTGTGTGTGTGTGTGTGTGTGTGTGTGTGACCACATTCATTTGCTGTTGTAGCTAATGCTGGTGTTGTTCTTGTTATTGCTTAGAACTATGACTGCTTGCTTGCTTGCTTCATTGACTGATTGATTGATTGATTGATTGATTGATTGATTGATTGATTGATCGACCGATCGATCGATCAGTATCAAGCACAATCTTGAATGGTTTTTGTGTCATGGCCGAATTCATGCGTGCATTAACCCCTTCACTGCCGGAGCGACGCGAACGTTACCCAGCTGCAGGAGACAGAAGTACTCAGTCGCGGGGGGGGGGGGGGGGGGTGAGGGGGGGGGGCTCATCAATTGTCTCTTGTTCGTCCCATGTTTTTTATATGCACGTTTAGTCTCATTTACATCTGTGTTTCTTTACGTGAATGCCCCTGTCAGTGTGCAGTAGATGCTTCAAATACGCAGGTCGTGACCACTGGCAGCCAAAGGTCACTCTGCAAGGGCTCTCAGACAGTGTTTCAGTAATCACAATCAGTTATACGCTCTACAGCCTTATCCGTCCAAGTAACACGGATATCAAATGGAGTCGGCAAGAGGCATACATCTTCATGAGCCCCCGCACCTGCGGGGGCTCATGAGGATGTATGCCTCTTGCATTTGGGTGTTGCTTGGTTTATTCCGCGTTAACCCCTTACACCGGCGAGAAAAAGTTAACAAAGCCAAACGTAAGTGTCAAGAACTCCCGGGGGGGGGGGGGGGGGGGGGGGGGGGAGGGAGGGGGGGGGGCGCTTCATGACCCAACTTTGTATCCATGTTCGCAGACGGCTGTGGCTCTTTGGCGTTAAAATATCCAAAATGCCAGAAACAACCTACGTCAGCTAGTTGTACAGGCCTGACATAAGTATTGTGTTATGCTTGATGTTTTGTTATTTTTTTGAGAGCATGTGTGTGTTTTGACCACAGGAAAGATCTGATATTCATTGGAGTTATTTTGGATAAGAATTGCGTAACTGTTTAGTAGGATTCATTTTTTGTTTTGCTTGGAGAATTGCGATTGACTTCTGTTGTGTATCTAAAATGGCGCGTCTTTTCGTTACATTATTGTTGTAGTCCGACCTCGTTTCACCTAAAACGTTCTCAAAACGGCGCGATTATTCTAGTGACCTCAAATATGACGTCAAAGTTGTTGGCAACATTTTGTGACATGTATGGTATGCACCTACAAGCTTGTAGAAAGTTGTAGGCAGATGAATATTAATGAGTTTGGTTACGTTTTCTTTTCTGATTGGTTGAGTTTTGTGTGAATTTGCTGGATTGTTCTGGAAATCTGTAATAGTATAAAAGACTTTGTTAGAAAATATGTGTGTACATTGCATGAGAGACGTAGCGTGTCAAATGTGTTGATGAATCGTAGAGGAGACAGTTTGTCAGTGTGGATGCATTTGTTGACGCATTGTGCTGAGAGTGCATCGTGAGAATAAAATATTGTAGGAACTGTTACTCCAGTGTGGTCTACAACCTTGTGCCACGTGTGACGAGTTGTAGCTGAGTGAAGTTTCTTTACAAGAACCTTACGTGCGTGCATCTGGTGTGATTGCATCATACTACGACTACGACTACCACGTAACGTATTGCTTCCCATGCATGTAGTAACAATTCCGCAAGAAATAATTCCAAATAATTTATCCCTTTTCGCAATTGTTTTAGGGTGTAAAATTTCATATTTAAAAAAAATAAATGTTGCCTTTTGGGGCGTTTTGAGCAGCAAGATGCAAGACAGGTGGTGTGAAAAAGAGCAAAATTTGAGTAATTGAGTCGACAGAGTGTGTTCATGGACGCCTTATATGGGGCATGTGCACAGTTGTATGCAGGCTTGCAGACGACAGTTTTGTCATGGGGTACTAAGTGATTAGAGTGTTGCGGAAACTCTCACGCATTTTTTTTTTTAAATCGCTGGAAATGTTTCTCCTGTGAAATGATTCGCGTGGCATTTTTGTGTGGGCAGAAAGGTCCTTCGTTCATAGCTTTGTGTTGTAAGAGGCTAATAGAGAAGAGTGTGTAAAAAGAGGGGTAATCTCATATTGGGAGGGCATTAAATTGTGCAGATCAAGTCCAATGGCCGCCAATAAAAGAGTGTTGTTCGAGGAACAGTTGCCCGGGGAGACTCTGACGTGCTTCCTGGACAGAGTTGTGCGGCCAGATACAGAGGCGATCAAGGCGTGAGAGGACTTTTTTTTGTTGTTGTTTGTTTTTTTATTCATAACCGAAAATATCTGAATGTAAAAGGGGACTCATGCTACATATTGCGCAAAGACCATCGGGCCGACGTCGGCCGCCGTTGACCTGCGCACAACCGAGCGCGGGCCAACGGCGTCCGATGTCGGCCCGAACGGCCTTTTGCGCATGCGGTAAGTCGTGTGAGTGTGTGTGTTTGTGTGTGTGTGTGTGTGTGTGTTTGTGTGTGTGTGTGTGTTTTCGTGCGTGTGTGTATGTGTGTGTTTTCGTGCGTGTGTGTGTGTATGCATGTGTATGTGTGGGTGTGTCTGTGTGCATGCGGGGCGTGCGTGTGTGCGTGCGTGCGTGCGTGTGTATGTGCGTGCGTGCCTGCCTGCCTGACTGCAGGCGCGCGGGCGTGTGTGTGTGTGTGTGTGTGTGTGTGTGTGTGTGTGTGTGTGTGTGTGTGTGTGTGTGTGTGTGTGTGTGTGTGTGTGCTCTACAACACACATGCCATGTGTATGTATTTCAGATTCAAAAGAGATGTTCACGAGTTTGGAGCGTTTTTGAAGCAGAAAGCGCCTTTTGCAGGACACACAGTTGCGGAGGTATTTAAGGTCAGTACTATACTTCTCTCTATGGTTTCAAGTTTTCTTCGAAACAATTCCAATTTTATCTAAGTAAATACGATTCTAGGCCTACATGTTCTATAATTAGTTGTTTGGTGTTTTGTTTACTTTAGTCCAACCAGTATTTCAGTTAAATAAATCATCCATGCACAATCTAAAATGGCCACATGTATGACACCTTCGCCGTAAAATTCTCAGCACTAAATAACTGTATCATAACGTTTTTACTAGCATATTTAGAAACGCGAGTGTATGTATTAGCGTGCGTGTACGCGAGTGTGTGTATTAGCGTGTGTGTGTGTGTGTGTGTGTGTGTGTGTGTGTGTGCGTGCGTGTGTGTGTGCATACGTGCGTGCGTGCGTGTGCGTGCGTGAATTTGTGTGTGTGTGTGTGTGTGTGTGTGTGTGTGTGTGTGTGTGTGTGTGTGTGTGTGTGTGAATATGTGTGTATGTCTATAGGTGCGTGAAGGTCACGTGATTGGGGGTGATAAAGTGATCTGTATGGGGGGTGGGGGGGGGGGTGGGGGGGGGGTGGGGTGGGGGTGGGGGGGAATGAGGAAGAGCAGGTGGAGTTTTCCAATAATGGGGATACTGCAGCCTCTGTATGTATTATTCTTTAGAATGTTGTGCATGAATACGCACAGATAAAAGTGCAAAATAATATCGCAATCTCCAGTACGCTATTGATCATTATAGTCCATAAGCTAGTCAGGTCTACCGTGCACCCCCCCCCCCCCCCCCCAGTACTCAATAAGATGGGTTTCAAAATGTACCTTAGTATGTTCTGAGATGTTTAAGCCATGTTCCCCAAAATCCTTAGGAACAAACCAGAGATATAGCCGATGGCGCAAGGGTACCTCCATTCACGCTCTTCGCACATGCTAAAATGAGGTTGAGAAACATTTTTCTCTAAATAAATCAGAATTCATTCCAGGACCCCAAATCAGGCAATATTATGTTAAGGCACACCTTCTGCATCCTCTGCAAAAAGCAAAATAAAAAAAATTATTGAATATCTGGCTCACAGTGAAGGTATTTGTGCACCCAGTAAACGGTCATTTCCACAAAATCGCAAAAAAAGACAAAAATAATGTGTCAGATGCCTTCAGACATTTTCTATAGCATTGACACTCCATTTTAAGGCTTACATCATTAACACAGGATTTCACAATTATTATAAACTTAACTAGGTGATGCTGTGATTACTGTGAGAGCCACAGTGGTTGATTTTGTATCCCTACCCCCAAGTTTTAAAAATACACAAAATAAATTTAAAAAAAATACTAAAGTTATTCCATTTCATTTTGACCTCTCTTTGCCTATTCATTTTCAATAATGTGAGCATAAAGTGCAAGAAAATAATGAAAGTCGGCATCCTTTACGGTACGTTCGTGGTGAATGATAGCTTTTTCCCATTTAAAATTGCCGAATTGGGAAACGTATGTTGTTTCCGATGCCCTCAGAAATTTTGTATACAACTGATAGGTCTTTGTTAGGTTTATTGATTAGGATAAAGTACCACTGTTACTGCCAACCTGATTTTATGATGTTGTGATGCATTTAGAGGCCACAGTGACTGAATTTGCTGCCCTACCCTCATTTTACCAGTACTCAAAGGAACGCAAAATGATCATAAAAATTGCTTACGTCATACTCCTCTGTTTAAATTTTTGTTGTTGTTGCCAGTTTTCTTTAAAAAGTATGCATATTGAGCATAAACGTTTGTGATCATTTCATTAATTTCAAGTGACCCATCAATTTAATTGTAACTATTTTTAACTGGCTGCTCTTTTAGGTGATATTTTACCTAGCGTAAGGCGTGTGTAGTAAGGTCTCCCCTTTTCCTTTCATTTGTTTTCGTCTAGAAATGTGTAAATATGAATATGCGTAATAAAGTCTCATGGTTCCTAACAACCAAAACAATGTTATCAAAATACTTAGTTTGCACATGTCCACCAGGAGATCACCACTTCCACCTTCTTCTGCAACGTTCAATTCCCTGATGGCCTTCTTTAAATCTTATATTGTTCTGGCTGCCAATAAGGTAGCTGTCAATAGCTCGGCAGCATGTTTTCAGAGTGTTATGTTCAGGGGCCTCTCTTCTGGTCAGAACTGCTTCTCTGTATAGACATTTTGGAGAATGTGCTAAGGAGACTGATTTTCTACGCCAAATTCGCATAGGGCTGTTTCTGCATGACCCAGTCTCACGGGGTGAGTCGAGCAGGGTCCGAAGGGTCTTTGAACATTTGTGAAAGTTGTTAAAAAATGACAAGTTTTTTTCTGGGCCCTCGAAAGTCTGCCAATTTCAGTCTTTTTCCTTAAAGTCTGTGAAAGTTTGTAAAAAATGACAAAGTGCTGGCAAACGTTTGTCTACTTTTTTTTTCTCCCCCAATTTGTGGCTATTCCATTGTGAATGATCATGATGGCGCTTGTTGCAAGTGATCTATATTTAGCTCTGATCATAAAGTGACTGCATGGCCGTTCTGCCGAACATTCTAATGGGTGGTTTATGCTTTTACCGAGCTCCGCCATTCGCTAAGCGTTCATTTTTTTTTTGGTATCTCTTCATGCATTAGGCACGAAAGCTTCAAATGAGCTGCTGATACAGAGTGATCTAATTAATTTAAAGTGTGTAAACCTTCAGGCTTCAGTTTGGGTTTGTGAAACGTTATAAAAAATTTGTGAACTTCGTCCCTGCTTTCTGTACGGTAGTAATCAGTGCCTAGATCAAAGATGGTGGCTTGGCTCTCCCTGTTCAGCTTGTTGATGTCGTCTGCCCACAGGCTGCAGCCATCATTCTGCTGTTGCCAATCACTTTGTTGCTGTAGTGTCTTGGTTTCTTTACAGGAGGTTGTGATCTTGAGGTAGTCTGGCGCCTGCTTTGGCCAGGCTGTCAGCCTCTCCATTCCCAGCTAGTCCAGAATGCACTAGAATCCACTGCAGCACTATTTTATGGACAGGGCATCCAGTCTATCTTGAAGCTTCCTGGTGAGATCAGTGGATCAAGCTGCTGCCTTTCCCTAGCTAGTGCTCTGCTGCTCCGTTGAGCACCTGCAGATCTGTACGATAGTTGAAGCTGCTGCCGCCAGCTGGTAAGGAGAGGGAGGTAGTAGTGTGGTCTGCACAACAGATGTACACGCCACTTCCTTCATTCCGCACGGCGTCTGTGCGGTACCACAGCTGCTGTGAGGGTAGCGTTTGTGCATAATCCAGCGAGTTGGCTTTGTGCAGTGCCGCGACCTTTGGCAAAGAGTCCTGGAACATTGTTTATGTTGTCTAGAAGGCTCTTTCGAGATGTCCAGGTATCTGAAGGGAGCTCTTCACACACCTTTGGGCTTGGTTTCAGGACATCAGTTTTAGCCCTTTGCAGGACCTTCAGTTGGCGGTTCAGACTTGGGCGTTTCTGACGGTTCTTGGTCTGCTCCTGTAGTCTCCCATGCTGTCGGTGTTTAGTAAGTCTCTTCATCGTGTGTGCTGTTCTGCGTTCCAATGGCTCCAATGTCCTCCATTTCCTAAATTGGGGTGCTCCAGATGGCTCTAAGAATGTCACTGCATCATAAAAATGACTCATGTTCTGCATCTTGTCAAGCCTGGCTTTTTTTGGTTTTGCAGGCAGTGTTTCATGTTGTCGATGTATCTTGGTACCGCACTACTGGTCTGACCGAGCAGGTGTTTGCTTGCGCTAGGATGCTGTAATTTGCGCCAATGTGGTCCCCAACAGTTTCTTCATCAGAGACTTTTTTCCGCAGCTCTAGCTTCCATGGCTTCGATGTGAGGCCTCCACGTGAATCTAATAATTTATTTGTTGCCAGTAAAGTTGGCCTGTCTGTCTTTAGTACTGGAAGGTCTCCAGTTCCAAGGTGACCTCTTCCATCTGATTGAAAGAGATGGTCTAGCTCAGTTTGAGTGGCAAGCTTTCAGTCCAGCTGCTGACTCTATTGGCAGCATCCTGGATTCTGGAGGATGCTATTTCTTTATGTTATGCTGCGCTCCACACTGCAAAGTCATCCGCTTGGAGGATGTTCGAGATGAACCTTGGTACTGTTGGACGGAGGTCATTAATGCGGACCAAAAACAGCATCAGACACAACATCTCCCTGAGGTACAGCTTCCCCAAGTTTGACAAGACTGCAGAAAGTGCAGACGATAGAAGCTTCAGCGGCAGCCCCTGTTAATCATGCCTTAACTAAAAATAATTACAATTAAATTGATGGGTCACATTGAAATTAATGAAATAATCAAAAATGTTATGCTCAATATGCGTACTTTGTTAATAAAACTGGCAACAAAAATATTTAAACAGAGGAGTATGACATAAGCAATTGTCATGATCATTTTGCGTTCCTTTGAGTACTGGTAAAATGGGGGTAGGGCAGCAGATTTAGCCACTGTGGCCTCTAAATGCATCACAGCATCATAAAATCAGGTTGGCAGTAACTGTAGTACTCTATCCTAACTAATAAAACTAAAAAAGACCTATCAGATGTATACAAAAATTCTGAGGGCATCGGAAACAACGTACGTTTCCTAATTCCGCAATTTTAATTGGGAAAAAACTATCATTCACCACGAACGTACTGTAAAAAATGCCGACTTTCCTTGTTTTCTTGCACTATATGCTCACCTTATTGAAAATGAATGGGCAAAGAGAGGTCAAATTGAAATGGAATAACTTTAGTAATTTTTAAAAATTTATTTTGTGTATTTTTAAAACTTGGGGGTAGGGGTACAAAATCAACCACTGTGGCTCTCTCAGTGATCCACATCATCACCTAGTTAAGTTTATCATAATTGTGACATCCTGTGTTAATGATGTAAGCCTTAAAATGGAGTGTCAGTGCTATAGAAAATGTCTGAAGGCATCTGACACATTATTTTTGTCTTTTCTTGCGATTTTGTGGAAATGACCGTTTACTGGGTGCACAAATACCTTCTCTGTGAGCCAGAGATTCAATATTTTTTAATTCTGTTATTTTGCAGAGGATGCAGAAAGTGTGCTTTAACATAATATTGCTGATTTGGGTTTCTGGAATGAATTATGATTTATTTAGAGGAAAATGTTTTTCAACCTCATTTTAGCATGTGCAAAGAGCGTGAATGGGGGTACCCTTGCGCCATCGGCTATATCTCTGGTGTGTTCCTAAAGATTTTTGGGGAACATGGCTTACACATCTCAGGACATACCAAGGTATATTTTGAAACCCATCTTATTGAGTGCTGGGGGGGGGGGTGGGGGGGGGGGGTGGGAGGGTGCACGGTAGGGTTGGCTAGCTTATGGACTATTAGCTTAACTCGTTCAATGCCGAGTAATTTTGTACACCACCCAGCTGTAAGAGGTATAGATCCCCATTAGCCCCCGCAGTTGCGGGGGTTCATGAGGATCTATGCCTCTTGCTGACACCACTTAGAATCCATGTTCTTGGGACATTTAGGGTTTTCTTAGTCTTGAATTAAGGAAGACTGCAGAAACACAGTCTGCATCACCTTGCACTTAAAGCTAATTCTGTGTATCAATTGCACACGTGGTGACTGCCTCGTTTTAGGGTGGCTCTGTGGGAAAAGGCACAGCCGTTCGTGGTCGTTCAGACATAGACCTTGTCGTCTATTTTGACGACATACGCACCGTCAAAGACCTCAAAGAAAGGAGAGAGCCACTTTTAAAGCATCTTAAGGAGTCCGTTGAATCTTACGAACCCTGGAAAGGAAAAGTGGAGGTGATTAAAGAAACAAGGTACTTTTTGAAACTTCGGTACGGAGAACATGAAGTGGATCTTGTTCCTGCATGCAATATTTATCGAAGTAAGTTTTGAATTTGATTCATTTTAAGTAAGTTTTGAATTTGATTCATTATGTTTTGCAGTCGCTTTTGTTGAAAAACACATTTTCATTTTGCTCTCTGATAACACAAAATGCACTCATTGTCTTTTGCCAAAGTAGGGCAAGAACAAAGGTGCATTAATCGTCAATAGCTAAGCATTAATTTTGAAATAAACAATCCAGACCAAAAAGGTGACTGCCAAGAGTGTAAAATGCAGAGAAGAACCCAACGGCTAAAGAAACACGCTAAGAAAAGACAGTTACAACACAATTTATTAATTATGTTGTAACTGTCTTTTCTAAGCGTGTTTCTTTCTCCGTTGGCTTCTTCTCTGCATTAATTTTGGAGCCGATGCATTCTTGAGCGCGATGATATTTAACTAAAAATGATAATTGATGTAATCAGCCGACACTTTTGTCCAGGCATAAAAAGGGCTTGTTCAGATAGCATGTCCGTTATAGGGGCCTGGTAAATCAAAGTGGCGCAGTTGCAGTGCGGCCGACTTGATTAGTGTTGCGGTTGTATTCCATAGATAATAGCTGTCCCTGTCCCCCATAACCCGCCCGCTAGGGCCGTCCATTATCACGCTGGTGACGTGGACGTTAAACCCTGAACTAACAACAGGTGGCACTTTAGCAGTTGAGGCCGACCCTTTATAAACACTTTTATGAATACAAAATCTTTTTTTTTTAATATGTTGTCAAACCCGATAGTTTTTTTTCTAAGTTCTGAACTTACTTAATTACGCCTGTCACCCCTCCCAGGGTATAGGCCGTCGACGCGAGACCTCCAGCGACTCCTGTCCTGTGCTTCTACTTCGATTTTACTCCAGGTGTTCCCAGTCTCTTGATGTCTGCTTGGAGGTCTCGACGCCAGGTGTTTCTCGGCCTGCCTCTTTTCCTCTTTCCCTGGGGGGTTCCATGACAATGTCTGCCTAGTGATACTGGAAACTGGCTTTCTCAGACTGTGACCAACCCATCCCCATCTTCTTCGTCCAATTTCATTCTCTGGTGTTATCTGCTCTGTTCTCTCCCAGAGTCTGACGTTGCTGATCTTCTCTGGCCAGTGGATTTTCAAGATTCTTCTAAGGCAACTGTTTATGAAGATCTGTACTCTGTTGACTGTGGTTTTTGTCAACCTCCAAGTCTCTGCTCCATATCGGAGAACTGCTTTTACGTTTGAGTTGAAAATCCGGAATTTGGTGTGTTGTGACAGCTCTCTGGAACTCCACACTTTTTTCAGCTGGAGAAAGGCTGCTCTGGCTTTACCTATTCGTGCTCTGACATCTGCATCAGTGCCGCCTTTTTTTGTCGATGATGCTCCCGAGATAGGTGAAGAACTCCACCTCCTCCAAAAGGGTGCCAGCAAGCAAGACTGGTTCTTCCCTGGTTGCGTTCAGCCGCATTGTCTTTGTTTTCTGTTTGTGGATGGTGAGGCCCACTTGGGACGAGATGTCAGCAAGCCTCGTGGTTTGTCCTGCATTTGTTGATGAGTGTGGGACAGTAAAGCCAAGTCGTCTGCAAAATCGAGGTTGTCAAGCTGAGTCCACAGTGTCCACTGTATTCCGCTTCTTCTCTGCTCTGTGGTCCTCTTCATGACCCAGTCTCTGGCCAGTAGGAAGAGGAACGGAGACAGCAAACTCCCCTGCCTGACGCCGGTTCTGACCTGGAGCTCCCTGGTGAACTGCCCTTCATGGATCACGCGACATGTCATGCCATTGTAACTGCTCTTGATCAAGCAGACGAGTTTTGTGGGTACACCTTAGTGTCGTAGGAGTTTCCACAAAGTCTCTCGGTCCACGCTGTCAAATGCTTTCTCATAATCCACAAGGTTGACATACAGCGGGGAGCTCCACTCTAGAGACTGCTCCACGATGATGCGAGAGTGGCAACCTGGTCTGTACATGATCGTTTTTTCCTGAATCCTGCTTGCTGGTCTCTCAGCTGGGGGTCAACGGAGCTTTTCATTCTCTTCAGGATGATCCTGTTGAAGACCTTTTCTGGTACCGACAGCAAGGGGATTCCTCTGTAGTTGGAACACTTGCTGAGGTCGCCTTTCTTGGGAAGCTTGATTAGGTACCCCTCCTTCCAATCAGCCGGCATCACCTCCTCTTCCCAGATCTTTCCAAACAGAGGGTACAGCATCTCTACTGTTGTTCTAGGTCTGGTTTCAGAGCCTCCGCTGGGATGCCATCTGGTCCTGCTGCTTTGCTGTTCTTCAAAAATGTCACTGCTCTTCTGATCTCTTCCCGACTGAGTCTGTCACAGCTGATGGGTAGGTCAGTCTCTGCTGGCTGGATGTGTGGTGGGTCGGGTGGGGTGGGTCTGTTCAGTAACTCTTCAAAATACACGGCCCATCTGTCGAGTTGGTCTGCTCTGTCTACAATAGGCTTGCCTTCTTTGGCTTTTACTGGTCTTTCTGTATGGCCATACTTGCCAGACAATCTTCTGGTAATGTCGTAGAGCTGTTTCATGCTGCCGCTGCCTGCTGCCTTTTCTGTCTCTGCTGCTAGGCCGTCTGTGTAGGCTCTTTTGTCTGCCCTGATACTCCTCTTCACCTCGCGGTTGGCTTTCGAGTATTCCTCATGTGCCCTTGCTTTGGCTGCTCTCGTGCGACTGTTGTTGACAACTGCTTTCTTCTGCTTCCTCACTTCTATTTTCTTCAAGGTCTGTGCCGACAGCCAGTCCTTGTAATGGTGTTTCTTGAACCCCACAGTGTCTTTGCAGGTTGCGTTCAGTGCCTCTCTAACTGCCTTCCTCTGCTGCTCTGTTGTGACCGCCTCCTCCTCATTTACTAGCTCCTCTAGCGCTTGAAACCGGTTGGACAGCACCAGTTTGTACTCTTCTCTCACTCCAGTCTCTCTCAGGAGGCCTACATTATAGCGCTGTCTTCTTGTTGTCCCTGTGCTGCTTTTCTTTAACTTGAGCTTTATTCTTAAGATAAGCAGATGGTGGTCTGAGGCGACATCTGCTCCCCTCCTCACTCGAACATCTTGAAGGGATCTTCTAAATTTTTTGCTAATGCAGATAATATGGTCTATTTGGTTCGCTGTAGTATGGTCAGGTGAGACCCACGTTGCTTTGTGTATTCTTCTGTTTTGGGAAGATGCTGCCTCCAATGACAAGTCTGTATAGAGCACAAAAGTCTACGAACCTCTCCCCGTTCTCACTCATCTCCCCATAGTCCCTGTCTCCCCATCACCTCTTCGTATCCGGTGTTGTCCTCCCCTATTTTGGCATTAAAATCACCCATGATGATGGTGATGTCTCGCTCCGCACATTTGTCCACAGCACTCTGGAGTCGGTCGTAGAACTCTTGTTTCTCTTCCTCGTCACTGTCATTAGTGGGTGCATAACACTGGATGATGTTCAGCCTGATCCTTTTTTCTGGTTCTAAAGGCTGCCGTGATAATTCTTGACCCAAGAGTTCCCAGCCAATCAGCGCTCTCTGTGCCACTGGTGACAGCATGAATGCTACACCTTCTGTATGGGGGGCATTCTCCTCTTCATGACCTGAATACAGAATCATCTCCCCACTTAACAGCCTTTTCTGGCCAGATTGCGTCCATCTGGCTTCACTGAAACCTAGCAGGGAAAGGTTGTACCTTTGCATTTCCGCTGCTATCTGGGCGGACTTCCTGTTCTGGTACACGGTCTTGACATTCCATGTGCCCATGGTTGTGTCCCTGGATAGAGAGAGGCGGCTCGGTCCTGTGGCTTCCGAAGACTTCCGGCTTTCACCACACGACGTCATAAATCTTCTGTTAGAAGAACCTTCCTCCTCCAGGAAAGGAATTGCTGTTTGTCTATACGTCGGCGTTTTTGTAGCTATTTCTTTATTTGCATGGTGGGGAAGCTACTCCCACGCCCAACCCCCTTGCTAGGAGGACCAGGGGTTTTCTGTTGGGGTCTCCTTCCCTTAAGGCCCCGCCACACTTGCCGGTTTAAGGGTGTGGCAAGATGGCGGCCAGGCGCCATCTCCTGGCCGGCCGCTCCGGCAAAATCCGCCAACTGTGCTTTGAAGCGATTCCTATTATTATTATTTTCCAGGCATTGTTGTGCCATCAAGTTATGAGGAAACAATGATGTACTTTCGGACATATCTATGTGATAGCTGTGGTGTACCGATTTTGGACTATAACACTCGTCTTAATCTTGTACACTGAGTATTCGGAATTTGGACCGCTCAGGCTTGTTTCACCAGTCGTGCCAGCCTATGCATCTAAAGAAGAGCGTGCACATGAACTGTGGAATTACTAAACATGTGCTGTTCCGGGCTCCATCCCTACATTATTCACAGACTAACCCACTGCTGACCCCACAGAAGAGCGTGGAAGCAAACAGAGAAGAATTTACCAGTGAGCGGCTTTCCTACCACCGCGGCGGCCGTGTTTATCATCACGTACTGCCTGGCACGCCGACTTTCGCTGTTGACTACAGATATTTCAACTCCCAACAAGCAGCGTGCTAGTGAATATGCCTGTGTGTGGGGGTGCTGGTTGTATTTCATGATAATGACTCTCTCATGACTGTTACCATCATGTTAAATGATGTTGACGGACTTTGTCGGAGCGGTGCCCTCCGCTGAACACCGGCGCTGTACTATAGCGACGGGCCTCCAGGTGCAGCTTTGACCGTTGTTTTATGTTGCCCGTAGGAAATTATTTTCCTTTCGACGGTAATTTGTTTCTCGTGTTAACTTGTATTTTTATGTACTAGCTTTAGTCAAGTAGGAATTTAACAAAGGAGCATAGTATTACTAGTGTGTTCAGGAGACATAGGGCTGTCTTAGCATTCTGTTTTTGTTAGGGAGGTTCGGGTCGGGATGAGGCCACGGGCGCCGGCCATTAGATGCCTTGGCGACGGGCTTCACCCGTCCCGAGTCATTGTCCATTTTGTAGATCTGTTATTGTAATTTGTGGAATGAGCGAGTGAGTGAATGTGAGCAGCACCTGCGGTGGCAAGACAATATTTGCTGTGTTACAGCAACAATAAAGTCATCTGAAGTCTGAAGTTGTGCCCCGATTTTGAAGCCGATTCCGATCCGATTGCGATCGGATGACGTCATATATCCGATCCGATCGCAATCGGCTGGGAATCGGGTATTAAGAAACTGCTCTATTTTTCCGATCCGAATCGGCCCCGATTGTAAGCTTCAACCAATCAGAGCGCGTCTCGCAAAGCACGTCGTTTCAGTTTGCAAATGGCGGAAGATCAGTCAACCACCTTCGTTGCCGATGTTTCGCCCGCCTCAGTCTTCCCGGATATGATGTAAAACTGCTGATAATGCAAGCACATCATCATCACTGTCCAAACTAGCAGCTATTTCGCTGAACAGGTACGACCTTGATCTTCGATTCAAACCGGTCGGCTAAATAAAGTCGGGGAATGTGTGGCAGTGCACACGTTTTTGCAGTCCGGTCCGATCACACTCCGATTCGAAACTGCTCAAGAATCGGCCTCAAAATCGGGCATGTGTGCTGGGGCCTTTAGACCATGTTGGTTCACGGCACCTTATTTTATTCGGTGGACCCCTCTCGCAAGGGACCCCCTATCCATCACCCAGGGGACGCGCCTCAACGCCATATGGTCCCAGCGCGAGGTAGACTTTGAACTAACCACAAATAATTTGTTCTGACTGCGTGGGACTATAAATTATGCATGTCATGTGCTTTTGCTTTGTATACATGTGTTTACGTATTAACGAGAGATGTGAAATATATGACTTTTTTAAATTCATGTTTTTGCATTATATACATATATTACAAGATACAAAAAAACTACAATGCACAATACAGCAGACTACGATACAGCACAGAATACACTACAATAAAGTACACTGCAAAACAATATAAAACATAGTAGTACAAAACAATACAGGAGTACAATACAACAACAACAAAAATTACCCTACACGCGTAAATGCCCCTCCCCACCCCCCACCCCCTTCCCCCCACCTCCCCACACACACCCACACGTAAACACCGAAGCACTGCCAGGCTAAACCACAACATTAGGGGGAAAAAGGAGAAGATTGCCATACTATGAGAGATTCGAAAAGGTGAAGAATTACTAAGAAGGAAGTGTATGTGGGGTAGTGTCTACTGACAGAAAAGTGCTCTGTACTTTTCCACTGTAAAGCGTCTTTTCATACAGTTAATGAAGTGTTCAATTCTTGGCTGAGTTCCCTATAACCTGCATTTATAAATATGAAACTTGGCAACCAGAATCATTAGGTCTATAACAATGTCTGACTTGAAATTTTTGGTAGTTCCAAAAAGCACCAACTCCTTACAAAAGCTAAGAGTTGCACAGTTTGCACAATCATCCTGTAACCACTTTACCATGTCTGTCCAAAACTTCTGCACACAATGACACTCCCCAAAAAAGATGGGTAATAGTTTCTTCCTCATGCTGACAGAATGTACACATTGCCGTGTTGGACAGTTTACGTAAAACCAAAAAGCGTTTTGTGGGCAAGAGTCTGTGTATCAGCCTTAACTGAAACCACCTGAGCTGACAGTCAGGGGTTGTTTTTGGTGATTTCAAAAATATACATTTCCATTCTGGTAGGTCATCAAACATTTCCTTCCACTTTCGAACACAGACAGGATTAGACTTTATTTTCACAAGAGTTGCATAAACCCTTTTTGATCCACCTTCTAAAATAAAGGATCATACCTTGCTATCAGACTTTATATTGTCTTGAGCCGGTTCAAGTGCTGTTGAGTCAATATAAACCCTAAAGGCATTGGATACACCAGTATACATGAGAAAATTAGTTGAGACCTCGGGGTACACCAGCTTAAATTGCACAAAAGAGAGGATTTTGCCATTTTGGTCTAAAAGATCACCTATTGCCACAATCCCATTTTCTTTCCATTCGTCTAAATGTACAGTTCTTCTATCTCTTATTATATTCTTATTATAGGACTTTTCATTACTTTTTAATAAATGCTTTCCCAGAGCACGAAAGGCCCTCGGGCCGACGTCGGCCCAATAGCCTTTTGTGCATTGGGTTCTTGCCCTTTAGATGGAGAGAACGACTGCCTCTCGAACACTTTCGTTCTTATGGTAAGGCAAAGGTGAAACTAGGTGTGCGTTTCTTTGGACGCGAGCGATTGCGAGCGAAGAAAGCGTACCATAAAAAGAGTGCCGTAAAACCCTATTCAATGAGACGCCTCGCTTGCAGCAGATTATTAATCTAACTGCTTACAACATAAAAAGAAGATTTTATAACACGGGATCATTCCGCATTTCTGAAATATTTGTCTTCAATGCTAGAAATAATGCTAGAAATTAGCAAAACGGTTGCAGACATCGGGACCAATCCCATGCAAATCTACAACTTCATGGAACCTCCCGAAAAGCGAGCAGTGTACTCGAGGAACGGGCGGAAACGACAAAACCGAGCAGCTAATGAGTACTCAGTTTCCTTGGCCAAACTACAGGTAGTTGTTTTGCCTTCTTTGCAGCCAGCGATTATGGATAGAATCATATCGACCCTGATGGGTGTAGGATAGTGCCTGATCAGCCTGTCATGTGAAACTACTACGGTTGGTCCGCCTGCTACAGGCCGTACGCATCACGTAACAAGATATTCTACAGTTTAGTTCAACTGCAAGGTGTGTGGTAGTGTTAGTTAACCCAATTAACCCCACTGCTGCATTTTTCTTCGGATGTATGGACGATGTACCAGCTGCAGGAATGGATCGACCATGATACTTAAAGGGTAATGCCAGCTTAGCTTGGCGCCTCATGGCGCCAAGCTAATCTGACACTACCCTTGAATAATCATGGTCGATCCGTCTCCTGCCGTTTGGCGTCGGGGCTAAATGGGGCAATGCATATTTCAGTATTTTTGTATTCAGGTGTCATTCATCAAAGGTCAACCCCCGCAGGTGAAGGATGCATGCCGTCTACTCAAGTATTGGAGAGACGTGAGTTGTGACACATGCGCAATGTCGCATACGATGATTAATTCTATTTGTTTACTTATTGCGGTTTACATGCTACCAGTCTTTGAAGGCAAAAGATAGGCGGTAAACTTTGAAATGGGGCTGGTCGGAGCGCGTTTCGGAGAATGCAAACGATGTGCTGAGCGGGCGGATCGCCTTCTGGCAAAGAAATAACAAGATAAAGATGACGTCACGTCTAGTTACGCAAACTTTGCTAGAGAACTACATTTGGCGCCAAAACGCCGTGTGTGTGTGTGTGTGTGTGTGTGTGTGTGTGTGTGTGTGTGTGTGTGTGTGTGTGTGTGTGTATGAGTGTGTGTGTGCGTGTATGAGTGTGTGTATGTGTGTGTGTGTGTGTGTGTATGAGTGTGTTTGTGTGTGTGTGTGTGTGTGTGTGTGTGTGTGTTGTGAGAGAGAGAGAGAGAGAGAGAGAGAGAGAGAGAGAGAGAGAGAGAGAGAGAGAGAGAGAGAGAGAGAGAGAGAGAGAGAGATATGATGATGAAACTTTATTTATCAACGGTAAAAAGTTTTGACAGAAACAAATCGTCATTTTACAAACTTGCCGTTGCTAACATCTACAACATTAAATAGATTAAAAGATAATAATAATAATAATAATAATAATAAATTATATTTACACATATTATTTCATGCAACAATAAAATTAAATTTAAAAAAATACACAAAATAATAATAACACTCAACATTCATCTTATACCATACACACACACACACACACACACACACACACACACACACACACACACACACACACACACACACACACACACACACACACACACACACATACAAACAATATAAATAAATGCATATATTACATGAAAGCATTTACCATCAGGGTTTGAAGGGTTACAAACAGCCACGGATTTAGAAACGCCAGCCATTTTTGCACCGAACAGTCGAAAAGAGACTGATCTGCGCTCGCGGGTTTAGATTATACACCGTCACACTAAATGCAGCCTCATGCCGTAACATTTGTTCTTCAAAAATATTTTGCGGTCATTAGCACTGAGATTTTTTTATTTATTTATTTATTTTTTTTTAATGCAGGAGCCCGAATGGTATTCAGTATTGTCATCGTAATGTTTTTTTGCACCCATAATTGAACAGCTAATTTTTAAGCTATTTGTTTTTCAGCTAGCCTGTTCTAAATGACTGTAGTAGGCATTCCTTGTTTCAGGGGCGGATCTAGAGGATGCCTCGACGAGTGGGGGGGGGGGGGAGTGACACAACAGCCCATCCTTTTCGGACCCCCCTCCCCCACCCCCGCCCCGCCGTTTTCCAAAGTGTGTCATACAAAATAAATCCCAAAGTGTGTCATACAAAATAAATCCCAAAGTGTGTCATACAAAATAAATCCCAAAGTGTGTCATACAAAATAAATCCCAAAGTGTGTCATACAAAATAAATCCCAAAGTGTGTCATACAAAATAAATCCCAAAGTGTGTCATACAAAATAAATCCAGACCAAAACAGTGACTATCAGGAGAGCATAAAATCCTAACAAAGAAAGAAACATGTTTAGAAAGAACGATTACAAATAGGTTGTGCTGAAATTACTCTTTGTTGATGCTTTTATTTTTTGGGAATAAAAAGAAATGTACTATCGTGTTGTAACCGTTCTTTCTACGCGGTGTTTTTTTTAAATTAAAAAAAAAATATTTTTATTCTTTTTTTTTTTTTTTGGGGGGGGGGGGGGGTGGGGGTGGATGGGGGGGGGGGTGGAGTTCTCAGACATACTTAGAGATTTTAGAGCTTATTTGTTAAAACGTTTCTTCTTTTATCTCGGGACACAGCACCGCATTTGGCACTTCTTTTTAAAACGAAGACCCGATCATATCTACATGCACTTGTCCTCCTCCCAACCTCCACCCCACCTCCTTAACAAAACAAGGATAATCGGGCACCTTTGACTCTTACATGGTGTTTAGTTTAATTATTGAAAAGAATATTCTATCTGGAGTTTCTGCAGAAGCAATCATCTTGTGTTTGACAAAACAGTATACTGCCAAATACTCCTCCGTCTGAGGAAAAACACAGACAATTATGAAAATCGTGATACTGCTCTATACAACCACAAACCTTCTCCATATCAACACAGGTTTAGATCATATAAACAGTCATGATCACCCATGTTGTATAATTCTTCCGCCGTGAGATGGCCTTAGTTGCCTGCTCGGCGTTAAACCCAAATAACTAACTGTATACTTCTTACACTGGCTGACGATTGCCTAAGGGTTAGCTCGTGATAGGAAATCGATACATTTTACACTGGTGACAAGCGTCAATGACTTCAACGCTGCTCTGATGGGCACTGGTGCATGTCCACGGACACTACCTCAAAAGACAAAGCTACGCCATCTGAGTGAGACTGGAGACCCATTGTGCTCAGAGATTGGTGTGTGACGGGACTGGGGGATTAACCACCACCTATGACACCCGGGCTAGTCGGCTGCTTACCCCGGAGGAGACCCCACAGCGCAGTTGGTTTCTTGCTTTCTGATCACAGTTGGCATGTCCACAGTCGTAGACGTAAACTTAGATGACTGTCACGTAGTAATGTGAAAGGTATCGCACAGAAAGAGCTAATGCTTTTCATGAGCCCCTGAAGGGGCACATGTAACTCTATGGCTTGCTGAGGGACTGAGTTGGGCCACATATCAGCAGCGACTAGACACTTTCCCACCGCTGTGGTTGACCAGCAATCAGCGGCTTATTGCCAGATGGCTGCCTCACTCTGAGGGTACACTGAGGATTGTATCAGACAGCAAGAGACACTGCTTTACATGAGAGCCTGTGAATGCAGGGGCACATGACACTCTGTGTCTGGGTGAAGTACTGTGACGGGAGCAGGTCAGCAGTGCCAAATGAGGATATTTGACTATAGGCCCATGAACACACTAAACCCACCCACCGATCCCGTGAGATAATGGTGAAATATACCGTACAATGGGCAGTGGGCAGATGTTCACATCTGCACGGGACATAGACGACCCCGCCCTCCACGAGTCGCCTGCTGCCTTGCAGGCCTGGCCGCTTGGCTGCGGAAAGGCTAAGGGAGGAAACCCCTGACATCAAAGCCCCCGTGTCTCCGGGGAAGGCTTTTGAGCCAGAGACTAGGACAAGGACAGTCTGATATAAAACCTACGACCCGAGGACCTCGATGCCATCGTCCCAGCTTGCTAGGCCATGGCAGATGAACCAAGGGTTTAAAGGGTGGGGCCAGTACTGCGCACACTGCACTCCACCCAAAAGCTCCACCGCGCAGGCTTTAGGAAACGTCCACGGACCATGACACTGACCATTCCAAGTCCTGTAGCGACGGGCGAGGGGCGAAACGGCAGGTGAAAGATGTCACTGGAAGCCGCAGTCTCAAACCTGCATGCAGGCGGTTCAGGATATTGGTCGCCTGATGTTGACCTGGGGATGACAACATCACTCGGCACACCCTGAACGACCAAGCAGCCTTCTCTAGGGACAGCACTGCTTGCTCCACACGGAGAGGGGCCTAGAAAAGGTGGCCTAACCAAAGCTCGTCCCCTCGCAACCCCAGTTGGCTAGCCGCGGTCAACGGGCATCTTCTCCTGCGGTCAAAAAACAAGAAAGAATAACGGATCCACTCTCATGACGACCACGACCGGACTCAACGTAGCATGCTGGAACGTCCGAACCATGCTCGACAAAGCAGACAGCGGACGCCCTGAACGTCGCTCCGCCCTCATTGCCCATGAATTGCGGAGGTTAAACATCGACATCGCCGCGCTCAGCGAAGTACGCCTTCCGGACGAAGGCAGCCTCCAAGAACTTGGTGCTGGGTACACCCTCTACTGGTCAGGCAGGCCTGCATCAGAAAGACGGCTTTCAGGCGTGGGTTTCATGGTCAAGACATCCATTGCGACTAAGCTGGAAAACCTACCAACGGGCCACTCAGACCGCATCATGTCCATGCGCCTCCCACTGAGACACCAGCAGCACGTCACCCTTCTCAGTGTGTACTCCCCAACCCTCCTGGCAGAGCCTGCTGAAAAGGACAAGTTTTACACTGACCTGCGCAGCCTCCTACAGAGTACCCCTGCAGACGACAAAGTCATCATCCTTGGCGACTTCAACGCCAGAGTGGGCCAGGACTCTGAAGCCTGGAAAGGAGTCCTTGGCAAGCATGGCGTGGGGAACTGCAATGACAATGGCCGCCTACTATTGGAGTTCTGTGCGGAGCAGCAACTGGTCATCACCAACACTACTTTTCAGCAAAAGGACAGTCGAAAGACCACCTGGATGCATCCTCGCTCCAAGCACTGGCACCTTATCGACTATGTCCTAGTGCGTCAGAGGGACCGCAGTGACGTCCTCCTCACCAGAGTGATGCCCAGCGCAGAGTGCCACACTGACCACCGCCTTGTCCGCTGCAAACTCAGGCTCCACTTCAAGCCAAAACCCAAGAAATGGGGCCCCCCCAAGAAAAAGCTTGATGTTGCCAGCCTTCAGCGTGACGATGTGAAAGCTGCCTTTCAGACAGATTTACAGCGCAGGCTCAAAGACACAGCGGACCCAGTAGACTCCTCCCCTGAAACACTTTGGGAACAACTGAAAACTGCTATTGCAAAATCCTCTGCAGAAGTCTTGGGTTTCGCCAGAAAGAAGAACAAAGACTGGTTTGACGAAAACGATGTAGAGATCCAGGAACACCTAGCAAAAAAAAGAGCCGCCCATCAGGCCCACCTAGCCCAGCCTTCCTGCCCTGTGAAGAAGTCTGCCTTCCGCCTCGTCTGCAGCAGTCTCCAGCACAAGCTCAGAGATCTCCAGAATGAGTGGTGGACCAGACTTGCACAGAGGACCCAGCTTTGTGCTGACAATGGTGACTACAGGGGCTTCTACGAAGCACTGAAAGCAGTGTATGGCCCCAGGCACCTGGTACAAAGTCCCCTGCGAAGCGCGAATGGCCAGGCACTCCTCACAGATAATACCTCCATCTTGAACCGCTGGTCGGAATACTTTCAGAGCCTCTTCAGCGCTGAGCGCACTGTTCAAGAAGCAGTCGTCCTACAAATCCCACACCTCCCAGTAAAGGTTGAATTGGACGAACCGCCCACCGCTGAAGAGACCCTCACAGCCATCCACCAGCTCAAGAGTGGCAAAGCAGCAGGCATTGATGGAATACCGCCAGAGATCTGGAAACATGGAGGCACAGCACTGCACAACAAGCTCCATGACCTCTTTCTCTGCTGCTGGGAGGAAGGAACACTACCAAAAGATCTCCGTGACGCAGTCGTTATCACCCTGTACAAGAACAAAGGTGAGAAGTCTGACTGTTCCAACTATCGGGGAATTACCCTGCTGTCCATTGCTGGGAAAATCCTTGCAAGGCTGCTCCTGAATCGGCTGGTACCTGCCATCGCTGAAGACCAACTCCCAGAGGGCCAGTGTGGCTTCAGAGCAAACAGGAGCACCACCGATATGGTCTTTGTGCTGAGACAGCTACAGGAGAAGTGCCGCGAGCAGAACAAAGGGCTGTACGTAACATTTGTCGACCTAACAAAAGCGTTCGACACTGTGAGCAGGCAAGGCATGTGGCAGATCCTGGAGCGACTTGGCTGTCCCCCAAAGTTCCTCAACATGATTGTCCAGCTACACGAGGACCAGCAAGGCCAGGTCAGACTCAACAATGACCTCTCAGAACCATTCCCTATTCTCAACGGCGTAAAGCAGGGCTGCGTGCTGGCACCGACCCTCTTCACCATCTTTTTTAGCATGATGTTGAAGCAGGCCACAGTGGACCTCGATGATGACGATGCAGTGTACATCAGGTATCGTCTCGATGGCAGCCTGTTCAACCTCAGACGACTGCAGGCCCACACGAAAACCCTAGACCAACTGATTCGTGAGCTGCTTTTTGCTGATGATGCTGCCCTCGTTGCACACACAGAGAGAGCCCTGCAGCGCATCACGTCTTGCTTCGCAGATGCTGCCCAGCTCTTTGGACTCGAGGTCAGTCTGAAAAAGACAGAGGTCCTCCATCAGCCGGCACCCAAGACAGTGTATCGCCCTCCTCACATCACCATTGGCGAGTCTGAACTAAAGTCAGTGCACCAGTTTACTTACCTTGGCTGCATTATCACGTCGGACGCCAAGCTGGACAAGGAGCTTGACAGCAGGCTGGCAATAGCGAACAGTGCTTTCGGGCGACTTTTCAAGCGGGTGTGGCACAATCAACAGCTGAAAACAGGCACCAAGATCAGCGTGTACAGAGCTGTGGTCCTCACCACCCTGCTGTATGGTTCCGAGTCCTGGGCCCTCTACCGCAGCCAACTACGACTCCTCGAACGCTTCCACCAGCGCTGCCTGCGTACCATCCTGGGCATTCACTGGAGTGACTATGTCACCAACGTCGAGGTCCTTGAACAGGCTGAAACTGTGAGCATCGAGGCTTTGCTGCTGCGGACACAGCTCCGCTGGGCGGGGCATGTCTCCAGGATGGAGGATCATCGCCTACCAAAGATCACCCTGTTCGGCGAGCTTGCTACTGGACACCGTGACAGAGGGGCACCAAAGAAGAGATACAAAGACTGTCTCAAGAAGTCACTTAGTGCCTGCCAAATCGACCACCACCAGTGGTCTTCGCTTGCTGCGGACCGTGACACCTGGCGCTCCACCATTTACAAGGCAGCTGTCTCCTTTGAGGACTCTCGCAGAGCTAGCCTTAAGGACAAGCGGCTCAGGAGAAAAAACAGAGATGCCGCAGCTCAGAACCCTGGCCAGACCTTCCCCTGCAGCCACTGCGGTCGAACCTGCCTGTCTCGGATTGGCCTCCGCAGCCACGAACAAGCCTGCAGACGTCGTGGGCAACTCCTATAAAATCTTCGTTCGCGAAGTCAAGCCAAGAGAGATACCGTACAAGAAAAGACGAACCATCAAATAGTAAAACACAACCAACTTCCACTAATAACCATCCCCCCACCCCCACCCTCCCACCTATAATTTTTTTTTTTTTTTTTTTTTTTTTTGGGGGGGGGGGGTCAGGGCTGACGAAAGGGCCCGTACCCCCCCACCCCTCCTCGGATCCGCCAATGGGTTTTGTGGGCAGGCTTACAATATTCACTGTGTGTATTTTGAAACTGTAGTGAGGAAATTTATTCCACCATAATTCGCTAATTTACATCGCCGTTTCATGAAACAATTGTAAAATCAGTCTTTTGTGTGCAGAAGTACGCGCCAGGTTTCCGGTCCTATTGTCTGGAGCTGATTGCCGTGAGCGAATGGATGAAAGGGGAGTGTAAGACGTCTGCTGAGCTCTTCCACATGTGTCTGGAGCGCATTGCAGACAGCCCAAATTTGGCCATTGCTTTTGACGAGAATTATGACCCTAACGAGTTTATAAAGTGAGCAATGCATTCCTAGTATTTCCGTTGGAATTTGTTTTGTGCGTGTGAATGTGTGTGTGTGTGTGTGTGTGTGTGTGTGTGTGTGTGTGTGTGTGTGTGTGTGTGTGTGTGTGTGTGCGTGCGCGCGCGCTCGCGCGTGTGTGTGTATGTGTGTTTGTGTGTGTGTGCGCGCGCGCGTGTTTGTGTGTGTGTGTGCGTGTGTGTGCGCGCGCGCGCGTGCACGAGCATGTGTTCTACCCTGCCTACCTGTCTAGTCTGTCTGCTGTCTCATAACTCACCTCTTTCAACAGTTTTAGCACTATATCACCACACTCCCCACCCCAAGCTGACTGTCGTAATGTATTTCACTATTTGTGGTACGTGAGTCATTGTCTAAAGCGTGTGCATGCGTGCGTGAGTTGTGAGTGCGCGCTTAGAGTTATAATTATTATAAGATAAGCGCATTATAAATACCGTATTTTTTTTTTTATTATTCAGACGAAGTAATATAGGGTCTACAAACCTTTGAACTTATTCAGTCTGTTGGTTTCCTCCTCAGGGACAGAAAGCTCCCGTACATCCTGGACCCTGCCAACCCTTACATGAACACAGTCGCGGCCATGAAGTCTGCCCAGGCACGCCGTAGGGCTCGCTGTCATTGCAACAAATATTTCTAGAGCATGCTGTTGGTCGGCCACTTTCAGCCCCGTCACAATACAACAGGATATTGATCCACCTTGGCTGTTCAAGCGTCTCTAGGCGCCATGCTATTCTGGCACTACCCTTTAATTATCCCGGTCGATTTATCTCTTGAACTGTGATGCAGGCAACTCTCAGCGTTGTGAAGTCGACTTGAATTCTTAATGGATTAACTCGTTCGAGCCCTAAAATACGACAGCGAGAGTCATGACATATTAATCCATTCAGCCCTGACGCACTACAGCAGGAGAATGGGACGACCATGATAATTCAAGGGTTGTGCCAGATTAGCTTCGCACCTGCCGGCGCCAAGCTAATCTGGCACTGCCCTTGAATTATCATGGTCGATCCATCTCCTGCAACTGGTGCATAGTCATTAGATGACGCCTCCAAATTTTGGGAAATACGTACATCGGGCAGAATGAGTTAACAACGATTGTTTAAAAATATCGCCAGCGATGCGCCGAGGTAATGTGTAGCCATACTTGACAAAGCGCTGACAAGCAGTTAACTGCAACTTGTTTATGATTGACAAATCGGTACTGCAAAAATCAGAAATAGCCTGTCAAAAACTGCGCCTCTTTGGACTCAAACAGTGAATCTGTAACATGCGATATCGCATGTTCGTCCGGGCTTTTAATCCACCGTTTTCGTCGAAAAACTTGCAATTTTTCATTTGGCCTGCTTCTGATTGCCAGATGACGCCTCTCAACTCAAGGTCTGCACCAAAAGATGACTGCCGAACGTATACAATACAATCTTCTTTTTTTTCCCCGATCGCCTTCTTCCCGCGGCCCAGTGGTCCAGATGCATTTGTCTGTTCTGTTAAGTTTTCTTGCAGCCTCTAATTTCAAGGACCAAACAAATTGTGAAAGCAGACCATACACAGCAGAAAGGAGAACAGCCACTGCTAATACCTTGTCGAAGAGCAGAAAAGTTATTATCTTGTCTGTGTGACTCAAAGCGCATTTTTGTTTTGGTGGTGATGTTTCTTTTCTCTTTGTTATGTTTTTTGTTTTTGTTTTGTCTTTCTGCCTATTATACTGACGAGCAAAAAAAAAAAAAAAAAATGCGACATTTTCGGAACCATCGGAAACATTTGTTTCCAATGGTTCCGAAAATGTCGCATTACTTTTGCTCGTCAGTATAGTTATTAGTCATCTAGTCACATTTTTCAGTGTTTCCGATGGTTAAGAAAATGTCGCATTTCTTTTGCTTGTCAGTATAGTTATTAGTCATCTAGTCACACATTTCAGTGTTTCCGATGGTTCCGAAAATGTCGCATTTCTTTTGCTCGTCAGTATAGTTATTAGTCATCTAGTCACACATTGTGTAAAGCCGAAGCTCGGTGATGGCCGCTTTTTTTTTTTTTCATCTTTCCATTACGTAGTTATTTTATTGGAATTCTTGACATCAGGGGGTCAGTGAGTTAACAAGGGGTCCATGTGCACCCTGGAAATTCGAAGTGACTACCCAATGCGCAAACGGCCCTCCGGCCGATGTCGGCCTCCGATGGCCCGCACACAACCGTGCGCGGGTCAACGGCGGTCGACATCGGCCCGATGACTTTTTACGCATTGGGAAGGGATAGGAGTGAAAGAGGGTGAGAGGTGGGGGTACGCTTGTGCTGTCATAGTAGAGAGATACACGTCATGTTGCGGACTATGTACACGTTTTTCTTTCAGCTTTTCCGTGGGAGAGGAATAAAGAGCAGTATTTTGAAAAGACGAAAAGGCAAATCGACTATGAAAGCCCAAGGGCACAGTGCTTTATGGGGGTTGGTTGGATAAAGCTAAAGAGTTCGGAAAGTAAAAGGCAAACACACGTGTATCTGTGACAAGGTCATCAAATAAATTTATTACATTGTATAATTGTCTTCAGATCCTGCAGCAACGCATGGCACTGTCAGTATTCATGTACATAGACTCAAAGCATATCGCGATAATAATTTTTTTTGTTGTTGTTGTTGTTCTACAAGTGCATGCGTGTGCTTGGTACAAATCTTACTCTTTCTTAGATAGCCAAAAGTATAAATATATAAAGAGGGAGGTGGATTTCAGTTAAATCCAGAAATGGTTATAGCAAAAATAACGCCACGCAAGGAAACAATCTACGGCAAAGTCTAATAAAAATGAAACACAATTATGATATCAAATAGAATAAGAATATAAAGGGCAATATATAATAATAATAATCATTATAATAATTCTTTTTAAATTATAAAAAAAATAGCGAATCACATTTTCGTGCAGTCGTTAATTTTATAAGGTGTACTGGCCTGTGATTTTGCACCTTTTTGTCCGAAATCACAGACCAGCACACATCCTTCTCTGACCAAGTGATACTGCTGGATAATGCTCAAACTAAAAATAGCCAAAAGACCTCTCCGCATTCATTGTCGAGGAAAACGAAAAAGGGACAAGTGCCACTGAGTCACTGCTGATCCCAGTCAGCAGAAATTGTTCCATCGGGCCGACGTCGGCCGCTGATGGCCCGCGCACTGCCGTGCGCGGGCCATCAGCGGCCGACGTCCACCCGAGGACCTTTTGCTCCTCACTGGTAATGCTTGCGGAGGTAGGCGTTGGCCGCTTTGATAACGGCTGTGCTGTCTACGCCGTGCAGAGTGTTGTTGTAGGGGTTGACAGGGTCCAGGATGTACGGTGGCGTCTGATTCCTACACACACGAACACAAAATGTGATAACATATCTTGAAAGGAGCGAACAAGACAAAAATGAAAAACTGAACGTGGGTAGACAAGATTAATAATTACGATAAGACCTACACAATGTAATCTCAAACAAGCTCAAACTAGAGAGAGAGAGAAATCAGCAACATCATATACTAAGTACACCTGCATGCTCTTCTGACAGCGCGTCGATGTGTGCCTGCATTCGTGCGTTCGTGCGAGCATGTGTGCGTGTATGTGTGTGTGTGTGTGTGAGAGAGAGAATCAATGAATCAATGAATCTTTATTTTACAACGGTAAAGATATTAACAATGCCAGAGGCAATGCCATTTTTCAAATCTGCCGTTGCTACATCTACAACACAACAATTACATTACATTAATACATGTATAGGACGAACGCCTACGGTGTGTTGGGGGAGTTGGAGCAATGGTAAGGGGAAGAAAAAAAAAAAAAAAAAAAAAGCAACAACACAGCAGCACTATACATACACAGCAGTAGAATGGGTACATTACTAACAATGATATCTACGTATAGAAAGCAAAGCTTGAAGATAGTTATGGCTGCGAAGATAAATGTTCAAAAAGACTTTTCTTGAAACATGATACCGTTGGAGTGGTCTTCGTGTGGGATGGAAGCGAATTCCACAAAGTCGCCCCCGAGAATGCCAGACTGGTTTTAAATAAGTCTATTCTGGTTTTGGGTACTACATATAGGCTTTTTGTATCGCCATAGCCGGACTGTGACCGGACTAGCAGCTGGGTTAGATATTCCGGAGTGTTGTCATTCCGAATCTTAAAAAGGAGAACACCTTTGTTGAATGCAAACTGCTTTTTGAGAGAATGAAGTCCCGCTTTGTAAATCTTATCATCCGTTGTCAAAGTAGGATCAGGTAAAATTAATTTCGCTGCTCTTCTGTGTAAGGAGTTCAGTCTCTTTAAATGTACATCTCTGCAGCCATCCCACACCGTCGAAGCATAATTAATGTGGGACTGAATATGTGCATAATAAAATAATTTTCTGGTTTCAAAGTCAGTGAAGTGCTTCAGTTTGGACAGCATGAAGATGTTTCTTGAAACAGTTTTACACACTTTATGTGTGTGTGCCTGCCATTTGAGCTGATCATCTATGATAATTCCAAGGAGGCGGTGTTCAGACACTTGCTCAATAGAATTGCCTTCGAAGGACAAATCAAGTGAAAGGGGGCTTAATTGGTGTTTTTGGCGTGTCGCAATTACCATTGACTTAGTTTTTGCTGGATGGATACTCATCGAGTTACTTTCACACCAAGCGGACACCTCATCAAGGCTCTGTTGTAAGTCATCTGCAACCACATTAAGGTTTTTATTTGCCGTGTGGATTGACGTATCGTCAGCAAACAAGTCACATTCGACAGATTCTGACGTTAGGTGAAGAGGCAGATCGTTGATGTATAAACAAAATAGAAGAGGGCCTAACACTGACCCTTGAGGTACTCCAAACTTAACCTCCTTCACTTCAGAGTGTGATCCATTAACTACAACCTTTTGCTTTCTTCCCTTTAGATATGAACTAAAGAAGGAAACTACTGAGACGTTTTTTAAATAATGACTAAGTTTGCTTATCAGAGTGTCGTGGTTAACCAGGTCAAACGCCTTCTTAAAGTCAAGGTAAATAACACCCGTCAGTTGCGAATTGTTTACGTTAGATAACCACTTATCTGCAAGTCTGCTTAGCGCTGTATGACAGGAATACTTCGGACGAAACCCAGACTGGAAGGGATGAAGCATATTATTTGTCTCTAAATACTGAGACAAATGTTTGTGTACATGTCGCTCGAGAGGTTTGCTTAACACGGACAGTAACGAAATCGGTCTATAATTATTCAGATTTCCCCTGTCCTTGGATTTCGGTAGTGGAATTACTTTTGCAAGTTTAAGCTGTGTAGGAAATACACACTGATGGAGACATAGGTTAATAATAATAATAATTACGGTAGTTATAATGCGCTTATCTTATAATAATTATAACTCTAAGCGCGCACTCACAACTCGCGCACGCATGCGCACGCTTTAGACGACTCACGTACAACAAATAGTGAAATATATTGCGACAGTCATCTTTTGTGGGGAGTGTGGTGATATAGTGCTAGAACTGTTGAAAGAGGTGAGTTTTGAGGGCGGACTGAAAGGAGGAGAGAGAGTCTTTCTGACGGAGAGAGAGTGGGAGAGTGTTCCAGGTGGATGGACCATAAACTGAGAAGGCGCGGGGGCCGAAAGTGCTGAGTTTGGAGCGGGGGATGTGGAGACGGAGAGGGTCGGAGGCGGAGCGGAGGGAGCGGGAAGGAGTGTAGGGGTGAAGTAAGTTGGAAAGATAGGCAGGAGCGCAGTTGTTCAGGGATTTGTAGCAGAGAGACAGAATCTTGTATTGGATACGCTGTGGGATGGGAAGCCAGTGAAGAAGTTTGAGCAGGGGTGTGATGTGGTCGGATTTTTTCTTTCTGAGGACGAGGCGGGCAGCATTGTTCTGGACGCGCTGGAGAGTGGAAGTGGTAGAGTGAGGGATGCCGGAAAGGAGAGAGTTGCAGTAGTCAATGCGAGATAGAATGAGAGAGACAGCAAGTTTGGTGGCAGCTTCGGTGGTGAGGTATTTTCTGATCTGACTGATGCGGCGGAGGTGAAAGTAGCATGCCTGGGCAGTGGCGGAGACGAAGCTGGTCATGGTAAGAGAGGAATCAAGAATAACGCCAAGGTTTTTGGCCGAGTCACTGAGGGAGATGGGGGTGCTGTCGAGTTGAAGGTGGAGAGAGGGAGGGAGCTGGGAAAGTTTCTGGCGAGTGCTTACCAACATGGCTTCCGTTTTGTCGTCGTTCAGTTTAAGCTTGTTTGCTGTCATCCAGTTTTTCACGTCTTCATAGCAGTCAGCCGTGCGAGTCAGTAGTGACTGAGTGTTGTCGAGTTTGTCTTTGTCTAGTAGTTGTGAGTCGTCAGCGTAGAGGTGGTGGCGTATGTGGTGAGACTATATGATGTTGGACAGGGGGGAGGTGTAGAGTGTGAAAAGGACCGGGCCCAGGACGGACCCCTGTGGTACTCCGCAGGAGAGCGTGACTGGGTTGGAGGAGACGCCGTCAATGGTGACGAACTGCTGTCTGTCGGAGAGGTATGAGAGAAACCAGGAGTGAGCAGAGTCAGTGATGCCAAAGGAGTGACGAAGGCGGTGGAGGAGGATAGAGTGGTCTATGGTGTCGAAGGCGGCAGAAAGGTCGAGTAGCGTAAGAAGGGAGATGTTGCCTGAGTCGGTGGAGAGAAGCAGGTCGTTTAAGATGTGTAGAAGGGCTGTTTCAGTGCTGTGGTGTTTGCGATAGGCAGACTGGAATGGACTGAGGAGGTTGTTGTCGGCAAGGTGGAGGTTGAGCTGGTTGAGAACAACCTTCTCAAGAAGCTTGGACAGGAAAGAGAGATTGGAGACTGGGCGATAGTTTTTTAGTTCGTTAGGGTCGAGGTTGTGTTTTTTGAGGAGAGGACGGACGATGGCGGACTTGAAGATATCAGGGACTGAACCGTTCTCAAGAGATGTGTTGATGATGTCGGTAATGAAGGGCAGAAGTGTTGGAAGGCCGTCCCGGTAGAGAGAAGCTGGGAGGGGGTCTAGTTCGCAGGTTTTGAGAGGCATGGACTTTATGGTTTTGAGGACTTCTTCTTGAGAGACGGGGCGGAAGGACGAGAGGGGGGTGCCGGAAAAGGGGGTGTCGGGAGGGCAAGGAGGGGAAGGCAGAGAGTCGAGTGTGTTGCGCAGAGTTTGAATTTTGTCGGAAAAGTAGTTGGAAAAAGCGGACGGGAGTTCTTCTCTGCTGTGTGTGTTGGGGAGAGGAGTGTCTTTAGGAGTGCCTAGGAGTGTGTTCATGGTAGCGTAGAGGGTTTTGGAAGAAGTAGATTCCAGGATTTTGTTTTGAAGGTGTTTACGTTTGGAGTCGGAGATCATTCTGCAGACTTTGGATCTAGTTGCTTGGAAGATCTGTCTGTGAACGGTGAGGTCAGATGAGCGCCAGAGGCTGTTCCGCTTGTCGGCGCTCGCGCTTGGCCTCAGCTATGTCGTCAGTGAGCCAGGGGGAGGGGGGTCGGTTGGGTATGGAGCAGGTGGTGACAGGTGCATGGGTGTCTAGAAGTTTTCGAAGGGAGGAGTCGAAGTGGGATGCAAGATCAGGAGAGGAGGCGGGGTCCAAGAGAAGGTCGACAGCTTCATCGAAGAAGCTCTGTCGGTTGACAGATTTCAGTTTGCGGCGAGTGACAAGGAGCTTGGGTTTTTTCAGGGGAGGTAGGTTGAGGGAGACGAGAATGGCGAAGAGATCAGAGGGAAGCACAGAGGAGGTGTCAGAGTTGAGAAAGAGTTGATCAGAGGTTGTAAATGTATGTCAGCGATTCAACAATGTAAGGTAGGGATAGTTTCAGAACTTTAGGATTTATGTCATCAGGGCCTGATGACTTCTTGTTCGCGAGACTACTTATGAATTTACCTACTTCATGTATTGCAATCGATGGAATGCTAAAAGGAGTCACAGTCTTCTGATTGCAGTAGTTAATTAAAATATCGAAACACTTATCATTGACACTTCCTTGTGTTGAGAAAACTTCAGCAACAGACAGGAAGTGATTATTAAACATGTCAGCGGATAGATCACTAGGGATTACCGTGGATGCACTAGAGCCTCGGTTAAGGGAATTCAGGACGCGCCAAATAGCAGACCCGTCTTTGTTGTTTTTAATAGTATTTCTTACAAAGGCTTTTTTCGCTTCGCGTAACATATACTTGACGCGATTACGCTGCTTTTTAAACTCGTCAAACTTCTTTTCTCTCCTGAGGGTGTTCCTAAACTCCATGGCCTGCATCAGTTCTTTTGTAATCCATGGGGGTAGTACCGCGCTTTTGACACGCCTCTCCCTGAGGGGTGCGTGTTTGTTGAGTACCCCAAGGAAAATGCTGTACCATGCAGATAGAGCAACCTCTGGGTCGTTGGACTCGGTTACTGAGTCAAAGCACGCATTACTAAGATCATGTAAAAATGCGTGTTGGTTAAAATGTTTAAAAGAGCGATATGTTACGGTGATATGACCTTTCTTTTTAGTCTTTGGAATTTGCGCAGCCCAGTTACACACTACAGGGAAATGGTCGCTAATGCTCAAGTCGGCAACAGAAACGTCAGTCACAGATTTAGGGTTATTGGTATAAATATGGTCTATGAGAGTGGACGATGCAGCAGTAATCCTAGTTGGTGACTGCACCAGCTGCACCAGCCCAAATAAGGAAGATGTTGTTTCCCACGCGGTGTGGGGTTTCAGTAAATTGATATTGAAATCACCCATTAGAATGATGTCGGCGTTTACTTTACAGACTTAATCTAAGTTACAGGTGAAATGGTCGTACCAACTAAAGTCAGCCGCCGGGTTACTGTACAAGAAGCCTACGTATGATGGAGCCAAAAAAGGACGCTTTACTTCAATCCACACGCACTCAACATCTGCGGCTTCTAGATCTTGACGTCTACGGACTAAGTGTTGAATAGACGGCAATGCCTGTTTGGCCTGGGGAGGAAGGATCTCTTCTGATTACAGAAAAGTTAGGGATACTAATGGCTTCATCACTGATGTTCGAGCTCAAGCGTGTCTCAGTGACGCCAAACAAGTGAAACGGTGACGGTGTGGGATTGTTAAGAAAACAAGCTAAGTCAGGTATCTTATTGTAAAGATGAAACACGTTAAGATGGCCTACACGTAAGGTACATTCCCTTATGCTCGCTTTTGCCATTGAGGCTAGCACAGGCATAAAAGATTATAACACAAAAAGAATGTAAACTGTCTCACAACACAAAAGAAACACACACACACACAAAAGTAACAATCATACACACAGTGCAAACCGGATAGGTAAAGGTGAACCGTCAAACAGAACTACACAAAATAATTTGATAAACTGACAGTGCAAGAAAACAAATTAAAGCAATAGCGCGTTTTCACTGCAAACAAGATAATGTCCAGTTTGCGCTGATAATGTCAACGAATCTGCACAATCTATACCACAGAGCCAGCGGAAAAGACTATTTTCCACTCGCCCAGCGGTTTGAGTGCAGAGGTTTTAAGTGACCTCTGATTCTTAGTATAGATGTGGCACAGCGCACAAACTAAGTCATGCGTTGCGCTTTTTAATAATTAAGTCACAATCACGTTAGTCCACACGCTGTAAGACCTGTGACTTTATCATATGGATAGTGCCTTGTACACCAAAACCTGTGGACAATGTCATTAGCAACACAGCCTGCAACAGTCACCACTGGCCAACAGCCTAATCTTGTCAAGAGTCACGACCGTGCACACACACTAACGACATAAAAAGGCAAAATGAAATGTTCCGATAGGAAAAGTCTGATGATAGTCACAAACTATAATCAAGTGTCCAGTCGTAATCTGAGATAAAGGCACCGTTCAAACTTCCATATGCAACGCGGTTAACGTCTCTTCGTGTACACACAACTAACATTACATAATTATCAGATAGTCATAAGCAACGCGCATGCTCGCCGCGTATGAGTAACCAGTAATTACTATTTCGGATTTTATCAAGACAAATGAGGGGTATAGATATTAGATTATTACCAGAGAGTCACGTGCAGCGCTCATGCTCGCTGCAAATGAGTAACCGATAATTAGTATTTCCAATTATCAAGGCTAAGGGATAGTGTATCGGATACTCACAAGCAACGCTCACACGCATTACAAGTGATTAGCCGACAATTAGTACTTCGGTAGAAAAGGCAGCAGTAGTTGGGCGATGATCTGCATGGCCTGGGCTGAATCGTGGCTAGGGTTGCCCGTTATTCCTGATTGTTCCCACCCTCGGGGGCTTGTGGCGGGCGCAGCAAACGGGTGACCGGCGGGTACGTACCCACTAGCCTGCGGCATGCTGGGGAAGTCCACTTGTGACGCGAGAGAGAGAGAGAGAGAGAGAGAGAGAGAGAGAGAGAGAGAGAGAGAGAGAGAGAGAGAGAGAGAGAGAGAGAGAGAGAGAGAGAGAGAGAGATAACAACACTTTATTTTCCAAGAATAAATGGTATAGGTACAACGTCCGGTTTTCAGTCATATCCGTGCTGGGCCTACATCTCGGTGTAATCAAAGTGCAAAAGTATTGTATCACAGAGAGAGAGAGAGAGAGAGAGAGAGAGAGAGAGAGAGAGAGAGAGAGAGAGAGAGAGAGAGAGAGAGAGAGAGAGAGGGAGAGAGAGAGAGAGAGAGAGAGAGAGAGAGAGAGAGAGAGAGAGATGATGAGGAATGATGATGAATGATGATGAATCTTTATTTATTCAGGATAAAGCTATTAGGCAACTCAATGCCTGTCTTACAAGCTGTCCTGTAAACAAACAACATAACAGGACAATAAACAGAGCATGCAAATAATAACGATAATAATAATAAGAAGAAAAAGAAAAACTACGGGAAAAAAACACAATAGGTGAATTAATGAGATGAAAAAAAATGGTATTGGAGAATTAGTAACTGCCACCAACGCAAAAAGCAAGGGAAATAAATGAGTGCATAGCATTAATATTATACTCAACTAAGACAGTGTCAAAAAATCAGCAGCATCAAGAGCATATAGCGACACCGACAAGACAAAGGATTATCAGTTTACAAATGTAAGGAGAAAGAGAAAATACTGGACGTTCACGTGTTATCAGCAGTAATACTCTGATATGGCAAACTGTGAAGTCAGGCTGAATGGAAGTGCGTGTGCAAAGCACGTTTAAAATGGGTTTTACCTGAACATGATTTAATGTTCAAAGGCAATGAGTTCCAGACAAAACTACCCGAAAATAGAAGGCTTGACCTGTAGAGATCTATCCTGGGTCGGGGTAAATGAAGCAAGCCATGTTTCGTGTGTAGCTGATGCCTAGGGCTGAAGTTAAATAGCGTGCACAGATATTCGGGGACTTGATAATGAAATATTTTGTGCATGAGGACGCATTTATTAAATTTGAGTTGTTCCTTCAGTGGAAGCAGGCCAAGAGCTTTTATATTTTCGTCTGTGGAAGTAGGGTTTGGAATAATTATTTTAACTGAACGACGATATAGCGGGTTGATTTTTTTAATATGACGTTCGCTGCATTCGTCCCACAAAGAGGACGCATAGTCACAGTGGCTCTTAATGTGTGCGTGAAAGAACAATGCACAGCACTTTGTACTAAGAATATGTAAGTTTAGAGAGCAGAAATACATTCCTGGACAAGGTTTTGCACAAACTGTCGATATGCGACGACCAATTGAACTGGTCGTCAATTACAACTCCCAGTAGGCGGTGCTTGGATACCTGTTGGATAGGTTTATCGCCAAGTGAAAGTATCAAAGGGGCAGGATGTAGCTGATGCTTTTGGCGGGTTGTTATCAACATGATTTTGATTTTAGAAGTACTGAGTAGCATGCGATTATGCGTACACCAATCTGACACTTCATCAAGACTTTGCTGGAGGATACAATTTAGCGTCGTGACACGATTGTCTGATGTATGCAGCGTTGAATCGTCAGCAAAGAGTTCGCATTTTACCTTAGGATTTGAGATGGAAAGAGGCAGGTCATTGATGAATAAAGAAAATAAAAGAGGCCCTAGGATAGATCCTTGGGGAACTCCGTGCCTCGCTGTACCTTTTTTCGAATACCTTCCGTTCGAGTACACCTTCTGTCGGCGGCGACTTAGGTAGGAGGAGAAAAACGCTATAGAGTTCGAATCAAACTTATATACTGAAAGTTTCTTTAAAAGAAAGATGTGATCGACTAAATCAAATGCTTTGGTTAGGTCCAGAAAAACTGCACCATTTAATTTGGAATTGTTGATTGATGAGAGCCAAGAGTCAACGATGTGAACGAGTGCAGTATGACACGAGTGTTTAGGTCGAAAACCGGACTGAACAAATATGAGTAGGCGTTGATTCTCCAAGAATTGGAGTAGGTGCTTGTAAACGTGTCTTTCTATTGGCTTCGATAATATTGATAACACTGAAATAGGACGGAAATCGTTTGGATTTTTGGGACCTTTACATTTGGGAATGGGGACAACTTTAGCATCCTTCATGGCATCTGGAAAAATACCTTGCGTGATAGAAAGGTTGAATATAAATGTCAAGGATTCAGCTGTGTATGGAAGTGACAATTTCAGTACCATGTTATTTATTCCATCCAGGCCATACGATTTACTGGTTAGAGTAGAAATATATTTACCAACTTCAAACACTGTCATAAGAGGTAGAGGTATGGAGAAGGACGCACCTGCTGCAGACTCATAGTGTGTGCGCAGTTTAGCAGAACAACTGTAACTATCACTGCTAGCGGGAAAAAAAAACTGTAAAGGGACTTAGCGATATTAAAAAAAATGGGAATTGAAGTCGTCTGGATCCAAACCTGGAGAGGTAGCAGCGGGGATGGAACTTTTCCGCTTTGTAAACAAATTGATTGCATTCCAGACACTTCGGGTATCTCTACCCTCTGCGATAACGTTTTCCGCAAGCGTTTTCTGGGCTTTTCTAAGGATTTTACAAAATTACGTTGTTTTCTAAAATCTGCAAGTTTTTCTGCCGTTTAAAGTCATCTCTTATTTTCATCGCGTGAATAATGTCCTTTGACAACCAAGGCGGAAGGGTAGGGTGTTTAATTCGTTTAGTCCTGAGTGGAGCATGTTTATCTAGGACCCAAAGAAACAGCTTGTACCAAAGCTCTAGGGCTTCATTGTGATCAGTCGTGTTATAAATAAGGTGAAAGGGCGTGTTTGATAGGTCACGAAGAAAGTCATCAGTGTTGAACTTTTTGTAAGACCTGTCGGTGATAGTAGTGTGTTGTTTGTGCTGGGGTTTATCACGTTTAACTGAAAGAGTTATTTGGGTTTAACGCGGAGCAGGCGACTAAGGCCATCTCACGGCGGGTTTAACTGAAAGAGTAAAACAAGTAGGAAAGTGATCACTAATGGCTACATTCGTCACATGGACGTTCTTGACAGCAGATATATTTGTAGTGTAGGTGTGGTCAATCAATGTGGCGGATGACAAAGAAACTCTTGTGGGAGACCGAACCATCTGTTGCAGGCCAAATAATAAGGTGGTGTAATTCCACGCCGCATGACCAGTCGTGAGAAGGTCAATATTAAAATCGCCTAGAAGGTGTATGTCTTTGTTGTTACGTAGTTGCATCTTATCCATCATGGTGACACAATCATCATACCATGAGAATGTGGCCGAAGGGGTGCGATAAATAAATCCGATAAGTGTGGGGGAAGATTTATCACATTTCAATTCAAGGAATAAACTTTCTACGTGACTAGACTCTAAATCCATACGGCGGGTAACGCACTAGCGGATAGAGTTATGAAGGTACACAGCTATAACGGTATGACCACCAGATGATGCATCTCTACGGAATATAGTATAATTATCAATGGAGATCGAGTCGTCACTAATATGTTCTCTGAGTCTAGACTCCGTAATTCCAAATACATGAAAGGGTTGGGTTGTGAAAGTAAAACAGTGGCGTCGGGCACTTTGTTGTATAAATGATAAATGTTAAGATGCCCTATCCGTAAATCTTGCTTTTGCAGCGAACACTGGGGTACAGTTGGGCTACAGGCAGGCATGAGGAATGAACACGTGGGGGGAAAAATGTGTCCGAAATTCAAATAAGAACAAATGAATGCGTATGAACGCTAACAAAGTTAAACAAAATACAGGAGAAACTACAGAGCTGAAATTTCAGCTCTGTCGCTGTCTCTGCAGGCAACGTCACGCCCCACGTCTGGGAAATAAAGTCGCGTTATGTTCCGTAGGCGAACGAGTCACTGATAATATACCGTATCTGCGATATAAATACCGGCTCCTTAGCGTCACGTCCCACGTAGGGGAAATAATGAATCGTGACGTTCTGAAAAGCGAATAAAATGAGTCATTGATCGTAGACCGTATAATATACGATAAAGACATAGGCTCCTTCGCTATAACAAGAAGTGTCTATTACCTCAGTTTTGATAGAAAAGGAAAATACAGAAAGATAATGATCGTCACACACTATTCACAGAAGCAAATTCGTTTTCACGAAATAACTCCAAAAGGCTAATCGATTAATACGCTATAGATTCAATGTCGGACACTAAACAGTTAGCCAGATTGTCAGATTCAGACGTCATAAAATGATCATGGTGTTTTTCTCCATCTAATGAGTGTTGGCAATATATGAGAGTAAAGGGGGTGCCACACTGGGTGGCTCCGTCGACTCACAGCAGAGAAGCGAGGGAGACAACACACTGACTGATAAATACGACAATTACACATCTTGGTACGCCGCGCAGGTTGTCACCGTCGATCCGCCAGAACGAATCGAGGGAGACAGTGAGCGTGGGTTGAGAATGTCACTTCACTCAGGCAAGGGACGATGACTGAGTAGACCACACTGTTTGTCCCCATCGATCCCCCGATGAGATTTGAGGAAGGCAACCAGGGTGGGTTGACACTGAAATTCACTCAGACGAGGGTCGCATAGTGATATTCTGGACAAGTGATGTAGCCGGATCGACCATGGCTAAGGCAACAGATGGCTCAGGGAAAGAATTGTAATATGAGAGAGAGAGAGAGAGAGAGAGAGAGAGAGAGAGAGAGAGAGAGAGAGAGAGAGAGAGAGAGAGAGAGAGAGAGAGAGAGAGAGAGAGAGAAAAAAAAAAACAATGAACCTTTATTTTCCAACGGTAGAAGTTATTGGTAACAGGACCCGTTTTCAAACTTGCCGTTGAGAGAGAGAGATGATGATGATGATGATGAAACTTTATTTTTCAACGGTAAAAAGTTTTGACAGAAAACAAATCGTCATTTTACAAACTTGCCGTTGCTAACTACAGGATAAAAAGGAAGGGAAACTATAAAATATATATGTACATACAAAACCCAATAGCATCATTATATACAGAAAAAATAATAATACTCATCACACACACATGCACACACGCACGCACGCGCGCGCGCCGCTCACACATACACCCACACGCACAAACACGAGCACACACACACATGCGCACACACATATAAAAACCATCTGTATGAAATACATGAGGTACAGGAAATATTACAGTACCTGAGAAACGTACTAAGTCTGACTCATCAGGTAATCAAAAAGTTTTGTTTTAAAACTTCCTGGTGAGGTAATAGTTTTCAAATGTGCAGGGATAGAATTCCAAGCAAACGGACCAGAGAATGACATACTAGTTTTAAAAAGGTCAATTCTTGGCAGTGGTAGGGGTAAGGTATTGTTTCTTGAGGTCCGTTCACGTTCTTGGTGAGATATAAATTTAGTGATTAGATACTGGGGTGTCATATTATTCAGTATCTTATGCATAAAGACGCATTTGTTTAATGTAAGTTGCTGACGCAGACCGAGAATGTTTAAATGTCTAAATTTGTCTGTGGTAGGGATGGGGCGTCTATCTATCATTTTTACAGCTCTTTTGTATATGGAGTTTAATCTCTTCATGTGGACATCACTGCAGCCGTCCCACACTGTGGAGACATAATCAACATGGGACTTTATATGAGCATGAAAAAACAATTTACGGGTATTTGTATCCGTTACATGTCTAAGCTGGGACAATAAGAAAGTGTTTTTAGCAATGGTCTTACAAACAGAATTTATATGGGTCTCCCAGCACAGTTGTTCGTCAACATGTATTCCTAAGAATTTACGCTCAGTGACTTGTTCAACAGGTTCAGCGTTTAATTGTAATTGTAATGGCTGTAGTCGGCGTTGATGTTTTTGCCGCGTGGCGATTAAGATACTCTTTGTTTTTGCTGGGTGAAGAACCATATGGTTCTGTCTACACCAGTCAGATACCTCATTGAGACTGCATTGTAAACTATGGCTAATGTCCGTCGTTTTTTTGCCAGAAACATGAAGACTCGTATCGTCAGCAAATAGATTACAATTAACGTCAGAATTAGTGATATGCAACGGTAGATCATCAATAAATAGTATGAATAGAAGAGGACCCAAAATAGATCCCTGGGGGACGCCGTATTTTACATTTCCTTGCTTAGAGTATCTTCCATGGGCGTACACCATTTGTTTTCTGTCTTCGAGATATGATCGGAAAAATGCTATAGCGGTTGCGTCCAAGTGATAAACGGTTAGCTTATTTAGGAGAATGTCATGGTCCACAAGGTCAAACGCCTTTATAAGGTCTAAGAAAACTGCTCCTGACATCAGGCTTTTATTGATTGATTCCAGCCAGCTATCTACAATATGTGTCAGTGCTGACTGACAAGAATGTTTCGGTCTAAAACCAGACTGGTGAATATTAAGTAATTTACCTTTTTCCAGAAAATCAAGGAGATGTTTTTGAATGTGCTTTTCAAGGGGTTTTGACAAAGCTGACAGAAGGGAGATTGGACGATAGTTATTAATATCTTCAAGATCTTTAGATTTAGGGACTGGGATTACCTTTGCTTCTTTAAGAATGATTGGAAATGTACTTTGCTTTATGCAGAGGTTGAAGATATATGTTAGTGATTCTACTGTATGCGGTAATGAGATTTTTAGGGTTTCATTATCAATATCAGAGAGAGAGAGAGAGAGAGAGAGAGAGAGAGAGAGAGAGAGAGAGAGAGAGAGAGAGAGAGAGAGAGAGAGAGAGAGAGAGAGAGAGAGAGAGAGAGAAATGAAATGAAATGAAACTGAAATGAAATGAAACTTTATTTTCCAATGATAAAAGAATAGGTGCGCAGACCTTTTTCATTCTTGTCCTTGCTACAAACTACATGTAAACACACACGCACGCACACACACACACACACACACACACACACACACACACACACACACACACACACACACACACACACACACACACACACACGCACACACACACACGCACACACACACACACACACACACACACACACACGCACGCCTGCACGCACACGCGCCTGCACACACTCACACACACACCCACACACGCGCGCACGCACACACACGGAAGTACGTAAATCAGAGTTAGGTCAGACCCCGCTACGGCTCAAACACTGGATTAAAGGCCGGGACAAACGTGGTATCGTGATGTATGTCCGGGACCTTCAACCAACGCCCGCGTCAGACGAAGCACAGTCCCGACCCACGTCTGGCTAATATGCATTACATACGGTACATGAATTACTACTACATAATAAACACATATATAGTATACATTGCACACTGATAAGACTACATTCGGTACATTGAAAGCAAAAACTGTAAGCATAAACGTCAAGATTATCTAGACGTTTTACTTCCTCCTGACTAACCCAACACACACACATTATATGCACGCAAGATGCACGCACACACATACATACACACACACACACACACACACGCGCGCGCGCGCACACACACACACACATGCACGCACACACCAGCATAAACAATTATGCACAAAACACACTGTTCCTCACACCTGCACGCACACACATACACTCGCGCCCACACACTGCATGTTTAATAATAGTCATTATTCAGAACGCAGTAGTTGCGTGCGCTTTGTTCGGCGGCTCAATTAAGTGCCAGAATAGTCTTGCCTTGAAGGTGGACAATGAAGATGCCTCGGTAATATTGGCCGGAAACGAGTTCCACAGTTTGGCCCCTAAGTAAGACAGACTAGTTTTGAATATATCAAGTCGTGGCCTAGGTACTGACAGTTTGTTCCTTGATGTCTTGTATGGTGTGTTGGCATCCTTAAACAAATCCGAGACGTACCGCGGGGTTTTGGATTTTCGGACTTTAAACATTAACACGCCCTTATTGAACAGAAAGAGGTTACGTAACGGAAGCATGTCAAGGGCCCTAAGTCGCTTGTCAGTGCTGTCTCTGCTATTAGGAAGGATTAGCTTGGCTGCGAGAGAGAGAGAGAGAGAGAGAGAGAGAGAGAGAGAGAGAGAGAGAGAGAGAGAGAGAGAGAGAGAGAGAGAGAGAGAGAGAGAGAGAGAGAGAGAGAGAGCGTGCGTTTTGTTACGCAACATACACTGACGAGCAAAAGAAATGCAACATTGTGTGAAATGCGACTTCTGTGTTTCCGATGATTAAAAAATGTCGCATTTCTTTTGCTCGTCAATGTATCATAGACACGTACACCAACAAAATATATTTAGTGTTTCCTATTTTACTACTACACAATTATTACCCAACATAGCGCGCACTCTTGTAGTGTTCGTCGAAAGCCACGCGCAGGTTGTGGCAGTGGGCCAGTTGGCACATGCACTTCTTCACCAGTTCCTCTGTGGACATGTCTGGTTTGTGTAGGTAGAGCGCCAGCAGTTCCAGGCTGTAGGCACTGATGTCAAAATCGTGCTCCTGGTGGAAAGCAGAGTGCAATGCTCACTGAGCGACAGATCATCGGGCTGTCGTCGGTCACAGTTGGCACAGCGCGCGAACCAACTGTGGCCGACGTCGGCCCGGCGTCATGATTGGAAATTGAAAATGAATAGTGTTTAGACAATTGGGTCGGATGAGTTACGGAGATGTCATTCACCCGAGGAAATTAGTTTGTGGCCGAAACGCTAGCTATAGCTCGCGCCCCAAAAATAATACCCGACAGCCTTATTGCCTTTGAAGCAGTCTATACCAACTTTCTACTTTGTATGTTTGGGGTGAAACTGCTCTCAGAGATGACGCGGTCATTTGCATCGGACCGATAACCTCATAACTTCTGAGTGTGCTTCCGTGGCAACAAATATTGATCTCTCTTTGACAGTGTATAGTGTTCGAATAAGAAAAAATATATATGCATATTCTTGTAAATATGACGCAAACCACCAAGTCATCGTTCCTAACAATAGCCAGAAAACGGTGCAGATGACAAGTTTAATGATGACATTATTACTGTGCGCCCGTTGCTATGTCACGGTCTCTAAGGATAGAAAACTCCCAGATTGTTTCTCCACCCCTGAAAATGCATTGCAAGTGGTATAAACAATGTGCCGCTCACGTGCTTATTGACATAAGACAAAAATTATAACATTTGTAAACCCTATCTAGATTATATGCAGAAACACAATCCACAGCGTTTCGGGTCGCAGATGCATTTTTTTCATAAATGAAACAAGACAAACACGCACACAGTCCTGCGCGGGTGCTACGCTGCATGCAAACCAACTGCGTCCGACATCAGCCCAACGACCTACTACGTAAACACTTTTTATTCAGTATGTATTTAAGTTATTGTCATATAGTTACTCACATCCTTCCACTCTTTCATCTTCCTGACCGCTTCTTTAACCCGGCAGTCAGCCTTCTTGACGAATTCTCTCTGTAAATACAATCAGATGCTTTACGGTGTATTTCATTTTTTTTTCAAAATGCGGAAACATTTCAGCACACTATATACTGGGCCTACTTAAGCACACTGAGCCATAACGCTAAATCCCCCGATTTGTGGACTGAACCAACATACAGCTACGAAAGACCATGATATTTCAAGGTTGGTGCTGGGATACTTAGCGCCTAAAGGCGCCAAGCTATCCTGGCACCAACCTTGACACATCATTGTGGTACAATCGCTTGCAGCGAGTTAGGGTTGCATAAACAATCAATTGCTTAATGCAGCCTTCCTATCAAAAGTATGACTTTTCTTACAGTCCAGGTGCCAGTGATTAAAAAGGCGTGGAAAGTTTACTTTTCCTAAATTCTGTGTGCCAGTGATTAATAATAATAATAATAATAATGAGTACTTGTATAGCGCCTAACCTCGGATTAGAGCTCTAGGCGCTTAACAAAACCTAATTGTACAAAAATAACTAATTACAAAAACGCAATTTACAAAAAGTACTAAAACCAAAAAACGCACTCTATAGACAAGATATAAAGTCACCATTCAAAAATGCTACGCTTATGGACTCATACTCGCACTCACGCATGCGCGCGCGCACACACACACACTCCTTCTAATAGAGATAGAGATGACTTCAACATGACAGGTTTGTGACAAAGTCATTCGTAGCAAACAGAAAAAAGATGGGTCTTTAGGGCTCGCCTGAATGCCTCTCTCGAATCCACATATCTCAGTTCGCGTGGGAGATCTTTCCAAACAACTGGTCTCTGGTAGTTGAATGACCTCTCGCCGAACGACTTTGTTTTGACAAGAGGGATACGTAAAACTCGAGAGTCGGCAGCAGAGCGCAAATTTTGTCTTGAGGGTGTATACAGCTGGAGAAGAAAGGCAAGGTAGTGTGGGCAGGAACAGGTAATACAACTGTGAGTCATGCATGACATAATGGAAAAGAATCCTTGCTGTTACAGGTGAAGAGTAGACGATTGGGTGTGATATGATCCGATCTAGTGACTCTAAAAATCAACCTAGCAGCTGAGTTTTGAATTTTCTGGACTTTGCCAATCAGACACTGGGAACAACCGGCTAAAAGAGCATTGCAATAGTATAATTTAAAAAAAAAAAAGCGCAGACAAGTACTTTAGTTGCTTCAGGTGTCAGATAGTGGCGGACTGAAGCAATACGGCGCAGTTCAGTATAGGCGGATCTGCAAACGTTGTTCACAAGAAGGCGCTTGGACAGGCTACTATCAAGTGTGACACCCAGATTTTTTACATGGGGGAGAAGGGAACAATGGCACCATAGATTTGTAATGACTGGGGGAGTGTCAGCGTCTTCGTCAACCTCGGGGAAGCAATGATCATGGCCTCAGTTTTTCCGTCATTCAACTGTAATTTGATTAAACAGGCCTGCATGTAGCTTATGTTTCTCAAATCTTTGTTAACCCATTCAGTCCTGACGCACTACAACAGGAGATACGATCGACCATGATACTTCAAGGGCAGTGCCAGATTAGCTTGGCGCCCGTCGGCGCCAAGGTAATCTGGCACTACCCTTGAATTATCATGGTCGATCCATCTCCTGCTACATGTGCACAGTCGTTAGATGACGCCTCCAAAATTTGGGAAATACGTGCGTCGGGCTGAATGAGTTAATTTAACGTCCAAAAGTCCCAATCGTCTAAGGAGATGTGCTGACAATGTGGCGTCAACAAGTGGCATACATAGATTCAGGGCTCGTGAGGATGTTCGACTCTTGCAGCTGGGTGTTGTTTTACGTGTGCCGGCAGTGAAGGAGTTAATATTATGGTTGACCTACCTGAATAGGCGCCAGAGAAGCGGAGTACTCTTGAGCAGCACTCGCCTTGCTGCCTTGATACTGTTCCATTTCACGATAGACATTCGACAGGCATCTAAGCTCTAAACAGGACAGTCAACATTTGTAAAAAATGATTTATTCACTTAATTCAAAACATCTGTATTATCACTACGTTAAAATTTGTCGCACTAAAAATGTCTGCAAGAGAATACACCATGAGTATATATAGATTAACTGAAAAGCATAGCATATTACGCATAAGATATTACATTTAAGTACCATTACCCATAAATCTGAAGACACATTTCAGCACAAGTTGTGTTTGTTATGCCTTGTCGACACACCTAATGAACTTTAACAGCAGTTTGGACACTCAGCAAAAGCACACGCGTAATCGCACTCATTTATTCTGCGCTGCCATTAGCGGGTCAGTCTATGCTTTAGCTGTTTCTCGCACTGATAGCGTTGTATTTCTAGAACGGAGTGGAGTCATTGTCAGGTTACTTGATATAAAGACGACGTGTGGTGACCTGGATTATCCTGTGTCTAAATGAACCATAACTAGACCTGTGTGTAGCGTTTTGCAGCCATCTGTTACAGAAGTGTACATTTGAACAGTTACAGCGGTAATGGGCCTTTAATAAAAACATACAAATTTTCAATTTCTATTACTATCATACTAATAATAGTTGGAGTTTCAGCAGAGGTATTGCTAATTTGGTGATGCAATAGTCTCCAAAAGTAAATTTTGGCAGCAAAGCCATGTGAACAGATAAACGTTTCAAAATGAAAGTCCACGGCCACTTTCAATGGATCCAGTTTCGAGTCTGGCAACTTGTAAGGCCAGCTGATGTGACTGAAACATGTGAGCGATTTGGCAGAGATGTAACCCCTTCACCGCCGAGAAAAACTAAACAGGACCCATCTACAAGAGGCATAGATCCTCTTGACTCCCTGCAGCTGCGGGGGCCGTGAAGATCTATGCCTCTCGCTGACACAACTTTATGTATTTGTTTTACTGAACGGCTTGGGCTCCTTGGTGTTTAACACATTCAGCCGACGGCCGTGTTTCCCAAATTTTGGAGGCGTCATCTAATGACTATGCACCAGTTGCAGGAGATGGATCGACCATGATAATTCAAGGGCAGTGCCAGATTAGCTTGGCGCCGATTGGCGCCAAGCTAATCTGGCACTACCCTTGAATTATCATCATATGTCCTGTTTTTTTGCGTCAGGGCTGAATGGGTTAATTATCAAATATTTCATAAACAAAATTTGCTTCCACTGGCATTGGAGGGGTTACAAGGAGATACAAGTGTTCTGTCTGTAATTTCGGACCTTACGGCCTAGAGGACGCAAGGTCCAAAATCACAGACCAGCACACACACCGTTCACCACATCAAACGCAGGCAGAATGTCGACATCGGATCCCTTGCCCAGGCTGTAAGACACGGACTTTCGTGACTCCTTTTTCATGGTGATGGGACCCTGGAAGGACTTCGTGATCTCAGCCTTGATGAGGTGCAGGAGAATGGGTCTGGCCTGCTTCAAGTCCTCAATGTTACGGATACCGTTAAAGTAGACCACCAGGTCGATGTCGGAATCGTCGACTGATGTCCCTTTTCCGCGGGATCCGCACTGAAAGTGTGTCAGATGTAGACCATTTGAGTTTGAAAAAGATGGCTCGCATTGGGGATGTTTTCACTCCATGACACGTGATTGACAAGATTTAAGTTTTCGTGACTCGTGACGTGATTCGTGAAAGGCTTCCCCCCTCCCCCCCCCCTCCCACCACCGTCGTGATCGGCGATTGGTGAAAAATGTGACAAAATCGTAAGGAATACAAAATCATCATAGTTCAAATCTCTTAAATTTCGTTATGGCTCAGACATTTTGTGATTCAGAATTGGCCAAACAAGTTAAACTGTGACAACAATCCCCATACACTCCCTCAAACTTTAAGTTGTGTTAGTCTTCACTGATTATTTTCCTTCGCTACACTGATTCAAAGATGATTCATCGAAAAGTGCCTCTGAATAAATGTTGATCACTTCCCCGAAAGTGGTGAGAGACTGGCGATCTAACACCTGAACTACCAAAGTCACCTTCTCGATTTGGACGGCACGATTGTTGGGCGATGTAACATGTAGAAAGCAAAAATGCTTACCTTGAAGATTTTGGCAACGCTGTACGGAGGGCTGGAAATCTTTTGCAAGCAGCGAACCATAGCGTCCACCTCAGCACTGGGCCTGCAAATAGTGGTGTCTTTTTTCAGCTTTCTTGGGTTAGGTCTACTGCTTCCCCAATGCGCAAAAGGCCATAGGGCCGACGTTGGCCCGCGCACCGCCCTGCGCGGGCCAGCTTCGGCCCAATGGACTTCTGGAGTGTATTTGTCTGAAAGTGAATCCACAACCACATTGATTAAACTCATTGTACCCCAACACCGAAATCCCGAAATTTTGCCGTTGAACTCTGAAGACTGCTTTGCAGTGCATGACACAGATCGGCCATGATAGTTCAAGGGTGATGCCAGAATAGCTTCGCGCCCATAGGCGCCAAGCTATTCTGACATCACCCACGAACTATCAAGGTTCATCCACATCTTGCTGTTGTGTGTCTGGGACAGAATGAGGTAAAAGTCAACTACCACCGTAACTGTGAAAATGAAACACTTCTGCAACAGATGGGTACGAAACGCAGCGTGCAGCTCAAGCTAGAGTTCATTTAGACAAAGAAGAGTTCTTTCTGAATTACGTCATCTTGATATCCAGTTAAACAGCTAAACATATATATTGACGCGTTAAGGGCTGCGCAGAATTAAACAAGTGTAACAAGTGTAACTACGCCCGTGTGCGTTTGATGCTTATGCTTATCCCAACTGCCGTAGAAGTTCCTTACTAGTGTCGAGAAGGCATAATAAACACAAATGGTGCTGTCATTTTCATCAGATTTACAAGTTATGGTTCGTTAATACCTGTTTGCAACAAATAAATACTGTATACACAGTGTTTGACCGACCCCCAACTCCCGAAGACACATTTCGAGATGTATCGAGCATGATAGTTCAAGGGTAGTGTCAGAACAGCTTGGCGCCATAGGCGCCAAGTTGTTCTTTGACAACGGTCGACATCTTGTTATCACGTCTTGGACCATGGCCAAATGGGTTAGCTCACAGGCAAGGGATGGATGATTGTTGCAAAACAACGATCACCTCTCTAACACGAGTAGTAGTTAACACAACAAATGTTCTGCTGTTACCTGAGATATGGAGGTGGTCGGTTATGCAAAGATCCTCCCATACCTGTGTCAATGCTGACTAAACATTGGCAGGTTATTAGAGTGTAGAGAACCTCACCTAGCTAGCGCCATTCTGTGCACGATTCACTTCAGTTCTTTCCTGCGACAGTCTTCAGGTACTAGTCCTCTCTCAGATAACGTGAGATGGAGATCTGCAACATGACGTGTTGACGTGATATGCACTCTGAAGTCCTGATAATATAATGCCCAATTTTAACCCTTTTGCTGTCGGTAGCGCGTTTTGTCGAGATGATTCCTGCAGGAATCATCACGAAAAAACCGTTCTACCGACAGCAAAAGGATTAACTCATTCAGCTCCGACACGCCACGGCAAGACATGGATCGAGCGTGATAGTTCAAGGGTTGTACCACAATAGCTTGGCGCCCATAGGCGCCAAGCTTTTCTGGAACAACCATTGAACTATCACGCTCGATCTGTTTCCAAAAGTCTTCTCCTTCTTCTCGAACGCCGTCACACTTGGAGTTTGGCTCTCAAAATGAAATCTGTGGTCTTCTGTAGCGCCTCCACAGGCCCGTACAGTTTCTCTTGTAGAGTGGCGGGCTTCGGCCATATCTCCTCCCTCAGCAGATGGTGGTTCCCACAGTCCTGGAGGATGTGCTCTGTGGTCTGCTCTGCTTCTCCACAAGGGCACAGGGGAGATGGCACAAGGTGGAAGCGTCTGTGCGGGTGGAAATTGAGTCGGTTGTGCCCGGTCCCAGATGTGCAATACAGTCTTCAAGGGGAAACTTCAAAATTTTAGGATTTCGGTCCTGAAGCAGAATGTTTTAAGCATTGTCCTAAGATGACTATGGTAGAGTTCAGGAGACTGATATTAGTTTTAGGATGATGGTGGCTATCATAGGCTCGGCGCCTTAGACACCACGCTTTTCTGGCACTACGTACCCTTGAACTGTTAGGGGCGATAAATGTCTTCGTGCAGTGTGTCAGGGCTGAAACGGCTAAAGTGTTACAAACTTAAAACGAAATTTCGAAATCGTAAAAAGTACGCTTTGCCTTACGATATGCTACGTTCTGTAGTCTACCCAAGTTATTCAGAAATTAACTGGAATTTGTGTAATAACACACAGCCTCCATGAAGAGTCTAAACTTTGACATGCTATGAGTTGTAGCCTGCAAATTGTGTTATTCAAAACTTATGCAAGTGAACTTACTTTGCTTATTAAAAAGCAGTTTCTATGAATAATTTAAAATGTACATGAATATAGATAATCCAGACCAAAAAAAAAAAACCGGTGACTGCCCAGCGTACAAAATGTTTTTTTTTTTTTTTTTTTTTTTTTTTTTTTTTTTATCCCATCAAAGAGAGAAACACGCTTGGGAAGGACAAGTGCCAACACAATTTATTAACGTTTCGGGTTGTGCCGCTTGGCCTTCTAAGCGTGTTTCTTTCTTTCTTGAGATTTCCTTTGTAAACGTACATATTTGAACTTTAATCTTTTGGCTGTCTGTAGCGGTTTTTGTCGCGATGATTCCTAGCAGGAATCATCGCGACGAAAACCGTTACCGACAGCCAAAGGGTTGAATCCATAGTGCTTTTCACGCCTCCTGCTGTTAACAGGGCCTGGAGTGACCTATACCTAGGAACTACCTGAATGAATCACCCGCAGACGCTTCAACGTTTCGTAATGAATTCCAGTTCTTTTAGGAGAAAAGAAGAAACATTAGATGAAATCTTGACGTAATACTTCGTATCGTGGCAACAAGTAAATATATCTATGACGTCAAAACATGGGGATGAGACATGCTCTTTGCCAGCAAATCAGAACAGGGTCATGACCCGAAATATAAGTATATCAAACTAAACTAGTCACACAAAGTCAAGGAACACCTGCCGTTTCATATGCATCTGATCAAGTAGTCAAGCAGAAAATGTTCAAATGAATGCACTTATCAGGAACGAAACTGGACAGCATTATAGATTCATCAAAATACGTAAAATGAGGCATCATTTAGCGCTCGAGGACGATCGCGAAAACTTTTTCTTTTCAAAATAGCAAGGTGTATGTGTAGCATAGCCACGAGGAATGCACATTTCATTCCTTTATAAGCAATCATTCCTTTACAGCACAACATTGCTTGAGCTTGATCTCTGTCTTTCCCGGGCGTTTTATTCCTTGATTTTGTTGTGACGAGCGTATTCAAGATAATATACATATTTTAAGTATTGTGCCCTTACGCAGACAGTATGTCAAGTGATGGTCGCAGTTTCGCGTAAACGTCATTTCGTGTACTACAGGCCTCGATAACAGTTTCACCAGACTTTCTGAAAGGCACGTGCATCAGTGCACACGTCGCCGTTCTCGCACACCACAGGTATGACAAAATGAAACTGGCGTCACTGAATTATTTCTGCATAGAAGTGAGGTTTCGTTTGCGACGATCTACTCCAAAAACGTACAAGAGCAAAGTCACGATGGACCTCACGATCCCAGCATAAGCATAGACAATACTCCAAACATCTCCAAGAGGCATAGATCCTCATGAGCCCGGCCTGGAGTGCTGTCCATGCTTATGGTACACGCTGGTTATTCGCAGTGACTTCGCTCTCGTTCGTTGTCGAGAGTCGTTCGATTCAAACAGAACCTCACTATAGTACTAGCCTATTGCAGGTAGGGTACCAAGAAAACATACTGGCCTGCTATTTCAGGCGTTTCACGGGTAATACGGATTTGCGACTTGTGAACAGCCAGGGCATGTATGTCGAAAGCACTTATTCCATTTCGAAACTGCATTCACTCGCATCCATCGATTGTCTGTTTCGCAGGAAGCCTCATTTTCTGTTCATTGAGGAAAACAAATGTCATCGCAAAACTGCGCTGTTCTAGTCATAAGGAAAGTAATTTTTCGTGTCATGTGTTAGGAAAAGTTGGAAAACGAAAAGTAGACTTTTTCACAGAAATTCGTTTAACTCCGTTACTGCCGAGAAGGACAAGAGACATAGTCCTCGTGGGTCCTCGCGACTGCAGGGGCTCATGAGTATCTATGCCTCTTGCTCAGACCAATTAGTATCCGTGTCCGTAGCACGCTTGCGGTCTTTGGTAGTTGAATGAACTAAGATTTCCAAAATATATCATGCGACCGCTGGCGGTGAAGAGGTTAAGAGTCCAACGAACAAGCTGTGTATTGAGCCGTTTCTCTTTCACTGCTGCAGCCAATCTTTAAAATAGGTATAGATATACATATAGGTAGCGCAAAGTTAGTGCTTAATTAACGTGACGCCTTCATGCCCTAAGCTAATAATCTGACACTACCTTTGAGATACATATTATAGTCGATACGTCTTCCGCGCAGTTTGGTATACAGCACACCTTTCTAACATCGGAACCTACTGATCCTGGTATTGCAAGGGACATTTATCTTTTCACTTATCCCATTCAGCTCTGACGCACTACAGCAGGAGATGGGTCGACCATGATAATTAAAGGGTAGTGCCAGATTAGCTTGGCGCCTGTCGGCGCCAAGCTAATCTGGCACTACCCTTAAATTATCATGGTAGATCCATCTCCTGCAATACGTGCAAATGTGGGAAATATGTGCGTCGGGCTGAATGAGTTAAAACCATCTGCTGCACGGTGGACTTCGATTGCTAAAATTAGCATTTAGAACGAGTTATCAACGTCATCTTGCATCAACTAAGACTTTTCTGTCCTTCTTTTTTCCTAATCGAAGTGAGTAGGCGCACGTGTCAGAGGTTTTCCGTTGCCCTTTGATCGTAACGGAAGAGACTCTCCTGCGTGCAAAGAAGAAGAAGAGCAGAAAAGTGTTTCATCTTACAACATTAAAACTTCACAATTTAAGTTACCCCTTCATCCAACATTATCGCAAGACAAACTAAGAATACTAATTATAATAATAATAATTACGGTATTTATAATGCGCTTATCTTAAAATAATTATAACTCTAAGCGCGCACTCACAACTGGCGCACGCATGCGCACGCTTTAGACAATGACTCACGTACCACAAATACATTACGACAGTCAGCTTGGGGTGGGGAGTGTGGTGATATAATGCTAGAACTGTTGAAAGAGGTGAGTTTTCGGGCGGACTGGAAGGAGAAGAGAGAGTGTTTCTGACGGAGAGAGAGAGTGGGAGAGTGTTCGATATAAAGGAGACATTGAGATATTATTACATGACTGTCCAGGGGCGGATATTGCGGGGGGGGGGGAGGGGGGAGTGGCTTCCGGGACACCCTCCCAAAAAAGAAAATCTCTAAAATGCTACAACAAAGTACTTAAGTACCGCCCGCCCTCTTCCCCTCCTCCCGCTGTTTTATTTCTTGGCCACTGGGAGGCAAGATCTGGCACCTAATCAACCCCTCCCCTCCCCCACGCCAAGCACCTACCCCCACCCTGGCTTTCTCAAAGATTTTTGTGTCAGGTTGAAAGTCCCAAACAAAAGGGTTGAACCCACCGCCCCTTCCCCGTCGAGGTAACTGATCCGCCCCTGCAGTCCACCCTTTGCTAATCATTTTGATGTCTGGTTTTGTGAGTGTGTATGTAGGGTAGGCTGGGGAGGGAGGAGGTACCTGTTATGCACATTTATGTACATGTTCTCCTTGTGTATCACAGGGGTCCGTGGATAGTAGCTTTGACTAATGCAAATCCACTGCGCCACCGCGTGCGCGCAAGCGCCTATACTAAGCTCAAGACTAAATGCAAGGGAGGAAACGAACAAGCCCGCGAAATTCTAGCTGTGGCCGGAAGTATCCCGGACCTCTTTCTCAACATACAGTGTTGAACGTTAAACCCTTTAGTAGAGAGCCGTGAAAGAGTCCTCTATGCACTGCAGTGCATCCATTGTTTTCTGCCTGTTTACTCTAAAGTCGAAGATAATTACTCGAAAAGATATTGACAACTGAGCAGTGTGTACACCAGACTCCATTAAATTAGACCTGTTTGGGCTGGGGGAAATACGTACCTATACTCCATAAGCCAGTCTTAGCTACCGTGCACCCCCTCCCCCCCCCCTTACAATACTCAACAAGATGGGTTTTAAAGTGTACCTTAGAATGTCCTGAGATGTTTAAGCCATGTTTCCCCTAAAATCCTTAGGAACACACCAGATATAAAGCCGATGGCGCAAGGGTACCCCCATTATCGCTCTTCGCGGATCCTAAAGTGAGCCGTGAGAAACATTTTCCTCTAAATAAATCGGAATTTATTACAGGAGCCCAAATCAGGCAATATTATGTTAAGTTATACCTTCTGCGTCCTCAGCAAAAACAGAATGAAAAAAAATATTGAATCTGTGGCTCACAGTGATGATATTTGTGCACCCAGTAAATAGTCTGGAAGAAGCCTCTGATACCTCTTTCTAACCTCCACATAATTTTTTTCAGCGGTTTTCACTTCTCTGATGCATACAGATTACATATCCGCCTGATGACACTCTGTCATCCTTGAGCATTTTAAATTAAAATTAATTAAAGAAAAAATAAAACTCGCTGTTTAGTTTAAGCCTACGCGGTACGACATACACCAGCCTGTACCGAAAGCGCCGGCAAGTCGCTCAGCATATGCAAGATGCATAGAATCTCATGAGCTTCCGCTGAGAGCGGAGGCTTACAAAAATCTACGTCTCTTTCTGACTTACGCCGTGACGATTGACGCGTAGTTCCTGGGTCGGCGGAGATGGAGCTACTGGAAAACCTGTCGCGATCATCAAGAAAAAAAGAAATCTCTTGCAGTTGATATTGATGTATACGTAATAAAACTTTGGTAGGCTTTATCTTGTTTCGGGTCATAATCGCGATCCGTGTCTCGTCAAACAATTTAAACAAAATATAACACATAATTTGATTTATGCTGATCGAAATCGAATTCGCCGTCAGACCGGGTTTTAATGTGCGTAATACAGTGCATGCCTTCATTATTTTTTTCGGGAGAAAACGCGCTGAACACCGCCTAACTGAAAGAAACAAAGATCCTCATGAGCCCCCGCAGGTGCAGGGGCTCATGAGAATCAAACGCTCTTGTTGATCCCACTTTGTACCTACGTTCCTCCGATGGCTTGAGTTTCTCGGGGTTTAATTACCAAAGATTTTCAGACCGCTTTCAGTAAAGGGTCAGCCAAAAATAAAATTGTTATAGAGTACATCGCTTTTGGACATTATTGTTTATTTGAGTGGATTTTTTTTTTCACACCATCACGCAAGACAACCCGGTACTGAATCCTTTTGGTTGTACTTCCTGCAGATGATTTAAGGATTGACCAGACAGTAGAGTTTTAACGGCCGACCCGGCTTGACTATTTATTAGTTGCACGGCCAGTCTGATCATCGTGCAGTGTTGTTAATCATAGTCTTTCCAGGATATTTTATTTACTTTTCAGTCACAGTACTTCTTCTAATTGCGGTTTCTTTGTCGTTGTTAATATTATAAGGATAGGAGATGTGTCATTCCGACATTTTTAGCCCCCAGCGCTGCACTGGCTGCGGCCCGGGCCGTCCCGGACTAGGTCGAGATTATTTGTTAGTTTGGCCTATATTATCAATGTCATGTTGTAAAATGTGCTAAATAATGCTGATGTTAATTTGCGATGTAAATGTAAATCTTTTGTTGGAAGTCATACATCGGGGTTATCATGGACGTAGGAGACAAAATACACACATGTGCGAGACGGTAAAGCGAAGTTGGAACAAATATGGAAACCCATAATGGTCATAAGTTAATAATCGTGTCAGTTGGGGGTACTTTTCAGTTATAAAGCACAAACTGACGTAACAAACAGAAATATGACTAAAACATGCAGAGAAGCTACTACAGATGTCAGTAAGAAATAGTGTGTGTGTGTGTGTGTGTGTGTGTGTGTGTGTGTGTGTGTGTGTGTGTGCGCGTGCGTGCATGCGTACGTGCGTGCGTGCGCGCGTGCAAGCATGCACGGTGTGTGTGCTGCTGCTGCTCATTGGAACTATGCGAGGTACAGCCTGTGCTACCTAAGGTCTATGGAGCGTCTCCGAAGAACGTATTAGACAGGTTTCTCCGAGGAGAGCACGTGATGCGCCACAAGCCTGGACTCTGGAATCATGGCACTTGGTCTGACATGCTCATCGAAACAACTTTCATGAGATATGGGCACGGTCCAGGTGGCTTGATCGGCATCAACACTCAACCCTGGGGCGCAGAACAGATGGGCACTCAGTCTCCATACATACAGTCAGCTCATCAGAGACGTTGCTAAAATCCGAGAACACAACACTGCATCACTTGTGACTGTTGACAAAGAAGAGATGCAAGCCCGAAAACAGTCTGATGGAAAAGACAGAGAAGAAATCCAAAAAAAAACTTCAAGCCTGCATCAACCCACTCATTCCAGATGACCACCCAACGGACTTGTCAACATTGCGACGGGAATGATATCCAGCCAGAACGTCAATGTTGATAGAGCTCTTGATTTGGGAATTTGACAAATGCAATATTTTGATGGCCTGACGGATTCAATGCCACCCTGAGCATAAAAGTTGTCAACATGGCAGTAAGCAAGAAAAAGATGAACAAGGATCTGGAGCAACGTATGACACAGAACTGATCTACAGCAGAGCTATGGGCCTGATGAGTACAAGAAATCTAGCCCTTGAAAATCTGTTACAACATGAATTGGAGCCAATCCCGACATCTATGTTTACGGACAATGGACACATGAGACTTATAATAATAATTACGGTATTTATAATGCGCTTATCTTATAATAATTATAACTCTAAGCGCGCACTCACAACTCGCACACGCATGCGCACGTTTTAGACAATGACTCACGTACCACAAATAGTGAAAATACATTACGACGGTCAGCTTGGGGTGGAGAGTGTGGTGATATAGTGCTAGAACTGTTGAAAGAGGTGAGTTTTGAGGGCGGACTGGAAGGAGGAGAGAGAGTGTTTCTGACGGAGAGAGAGTGGGAGAGTGTTCTAGGTGGATGGACCGTATACTGAGAAGGAGCGGGGGCCGAAAGTGCTGAGTTTGGTGCGGGGGATGAGGAGGTGGAGAGGGTCGGAGGGGGAGCGGAGGGAGCGGGAAGAAGTGTAGGGGTGAAGTAAGTTGGAGAGATAGGTAGAAGCGTAGTTGTTCAGGGATTTGTAGCAGAGAGACAGAATCTTGTATTGGATGCGTTGGGGGATGGGGAGCCAGTGAAGGAGCTTGAGCAGGGGAGTGATGTGGTCGGATTTTTTTCTTTCTGAGGACGGGGCGGGCAGCATTGTTCTGGACGCGCTGGAGAGTGAGAGTGGTGGAGTGAGGAAGGCCGGAAAGGAGAGAGTTGCAGTAGTCGATGCGAGATGAGATGAGAGAGACAGCGAGTTTGGTGGCAGCTTCGGTAGTGAGGTATTTTCTGATCTGACTGATGCGGCGGAGGTGGAAATAACATGCCTGGGCCGTGGCGGAGACGAAGCTGGTCATGGAAAAGAGAGGAATCGAGGATAACGCCAAGGTTCTTGACCGAGTCAGAGAGGAGATGGGGGTGCTGTCGAGTTGAAGGTGGAGAGAGGGAGGGAGCTGGGAAAGTTTCTGGCGAGTGCCTACCAGCATGGCTTCCGTTTTGTCGTCGTTCAGTTTGAGCTTGTTTGCTGTCATCCAGTTTTTCACGTCTTCATAGCCGTCAGGCGTGCGAGTCAGTAGTGTCTGAGTGTTGTCGAGTTTGTCTTTGTCTAGTAGTTGTGAGTCGTCAGCGTAGAGATGGTGGTGTATGTGGTGAGACTGGATGATGTTGGACAGGGGAGAGGTGTAGAGTGTGAAAAGGACCGGACCCAGGACGGACCCCTGTGGAACGCCGCAGGAGAGCCTGACTGGGTTGGAGGAGACGCCGTCGATGGTGACGGACTGCTGTCTGTCGGAGAGGTAGGAGAGAAACCAGGAGTGAGCAGAGTCAGTGATGCCAAAGGAGTGGTGAAGGCATGGAGGAGGATAGAGTGGTCTATGGTGTCGAAGGCGGCAGAGAGATCGAGTAGCGTAAGAAGGGAGATGTTGCCCGAGTCAGTGGAGAGAAGCAGGTCGTTTAGGATATGTAGAAGGGCTGTTTCAGTGCTGTGATATTTGCGATAGGCAGACTGGAAGGGACAGAGGAGGTTTCTTTTCGGCGAGGTGGAGGTTGAGTTGGTTGAGGACAACCTTCTCAAGAAGCTTGGACAGGGAAGAGAGATTGGAGACTGGGCGGTAGTTCTTGCGTTCGTTTGGGTCGAGGTTGTATTTTTTGAGGAGAGGACGGACGATGGCGGACTTGAAGATATCGGGGACGGAGCCATTCTCTAGAGATGTGTTGATGATGTCGGTAATGAAGGGCAAAAGTTTTGGAAGGCCGTCCCGGTAGAGAGAAGCTGGGAGGGGGTCTAGTTCGCAGGTTTTGAAAGGCATGGACTTTATGGTCTTGATGACTTCATCCAGAGAGACGAGGCGGAAGGACGAGAGGGGAGTGCCGGAAAAGGGGAGGGGGGGGGGGGGGTCAGCAAGGCAAGGCGGAGAAGGCAGAGTGTCGAGTGTGTTGTGCAGAGTTTGGATTTTGTCTGAAAAATAGGACGAAAAAGAGGACGGAAGTTCTTCTTTGCTGTGTGTGTTGGTAAGAGGAGAGTCTTTAGAAGTGCCTAGGAGTGTGTTCATGGTAGCGTAGAGGGTTTTGGAAGAAGTGGATTCCAGGATTTTGTTTTGAAGGTGTTTACGTTTGGAGTCGGAGATCATTTTGCAGACTTTGGATCTGGTGGTTTGGAAGATCTCTCTGTGAACGGTGAGGTCAGATGAGCGCCAGCGGCGTTCCCAGTGAGCCAGGGGGAGGGGAGTCGGTTGGGTATGGAGCAGGTGGTGACAGGGGCAATGGTGTCTAGAAGTTTTCGAAGGGAGGAATCGAAATGAGATGCAAGATCGGGAGAGGGGGCGGGGTCCAAGAGAAGGTCGACAGCTTCGTCGAAGAAGTTCTCTCGGTTGACAGATTTTAGTTTGCGACGAGAGACAAAGAGCTTGGTTTGTTTCGGGGGAGGTAGGTTGAGGGCGACGAGAATAGCGAGGTGGTCGGAGGGAAGCACGGAAGAGGTGTCAGAGTCGAGGAAGAGTTGATCGGAGGTGCGGGTGATGATCCAGTCGATGGTGTGGCCGAGTCGGTGGGTGGGTTTAGTGATGTGTTGTGTAAGATTGTGGTTTGAAAGTGACGTGCAAAGGCGTTTTGTGTCACGGTGGTCGGGTTTGTCGAAGTGGAAGATAAAGTCGCCAAGAAGGATGTGTTTTCCGGGTCGTGTGCTGTAGTGGTCGAGGAGGAGATCAAACTCGGTGAGAAACATGGAGTTTGTGGTTTTATTGGTTAGGATAGAGTACCACAGTTACTTCCAACCTGATTTTATTATGCTGTGATGCACTTAGGTCCACAGTGGCTGAATGTGCTGTCCTACCCCCATTTTACCAGTACGTATAAGAACGCTAAATGATCCAAAAAATTGCTTACCTCATACTCCTCTGTTTAAATATTTTTGTTTCCAGTTTTCTTAACAAAGTATGCATATTGAGTTTAAAAATCTGTGATCATTTCATTACTTTGAATGAGACCCATCAATTTAATTGTAACTATTTTGGATTAAGAACACAAAAGGGGGAGGGGGCGGGGAGAGTCTGTAAACATGGGCTGCTGCTGAAGCTTCTCTGGATTTGGAGGCATAATGTACTGATGGCTGAAAGACTTCCTCTTCAACAGAAATGCATGATTGAAGTCGACAGCACACTCAGAAATCTTGTCAAACTCAGGGGAAGATGGTATCTCAGGGAGGTGTCATGTCTCCAATCCCTTTAATGTCCGTAAAATATGTGAAACGTTGGATACAGTCTTGCCGTTCTATTAAACAGGAAGTTCTTCAACGACAGCCCCTGTTTACAGACGTTTCCCCCTTTTATGCTTTAACAAAAAATAATTACAATTAAATTGATGGGTCACGTTGAAATTAATGAAATGGTCACAAATTGTATGCTCAATGTGCATACTTTGTTTTAAAAAAACCAGGCAACAAAAATATTTAAACAGAGGAGTATGATATAATCAATTTTTATGAACATTTTGCGTTGCTTTGCGTACTGGTAAAATGGGGGTAGGGCAGCGGATTCAGCATCTGTGGCCCCTAAATGAATCACAGCATCATAAAAGCAGGTTGGGAGTAACTGCGGTACTCTATCCTAACCATTAAAACCTAAAAAAGACCAATCACTTGTATACAATATTTCTGAGGGCATCGGATACAAGGTACGTTTCTCAATTTGGCAATTTTAAATTGAAAAAAGCTATCATTCACCACCACAAACGTATCATACAGGATGCCGACTTTCCTCATTTTCTTGCATTTTATGCTCAAATTATTGAGACTTAATGGGTAAAGAGAGGTCAAAATGAAATGGAATAACTTTAGTATTTTATTATTATTATTATTGTGTATTTTTACAACTTGGGGGTAGGGATACAAATTCAATCAATGTGGCACTCATAGTGATTACAACATCATCTAGTCAAGTTTATAATAATTGTGACATCCTGTTTTAATGACGTAAGCCTGAAAATGGACTGCCAGTGCTATAGAAAATGTCTGAAGGCATCTGACATTATTTTTGTCTTTTTTCTTTTGCGATTTTGAGGAAATGGCCATTTACTGGGTGCACAAATACCTTATTTGTGAGCCACATTTTCAATATATTTTTTATTCTGGTTTTTTGTTTGTTTGTTTTTTGCAGAGGACGCAGAAGGTGTGCCTTAACATAATAATGCCTGATTTGCGCTTCTGGAATGAATTCAGATTTATTTAGAGGAAAATGTTTCTCAAGCTCATTTTAGCATCAGCGAAGAGCAGGAATGGGGGTATCCTTGCGTCATCGGCTACATCTCTGTTGTGTTCCTAAGGATTTTAGTGGAACATTGCTTAAACATCTCAGGACATACTAAGGTACACTTTGAAACCCATCTTACTGAGTACTGGGGGTGAGGGTGTGGGGGAGGGTGGAGGGGGAAGGGGCGGGTGCACGGTAGATCGGGCTAGCTCTTGGACTACTAACGCGACTGCTGCGTGCAGCCCGGGTCACAAGTTCATGTCGACAGTAAGACGCACTCTTATTTTAATTTCATTGGATATGCTAATTTACTTAGACCAATGAAAAATGAGCATGTTGCGTACTTCCGGGCGCAGCTTCAACCTTACCGATGGGCGTCTGCAAAAATAATGCTTCACTTTGCAAAAAGCATCGATACCGATTATGATCGGCGGCAAGGTTGGTGTAGATTTGTGGTAAAATATCTACTGAGTTTGTTCAGTTCGGGGTTTTAGGAAAATGGTTGCTTTGAGGGTTGAAACTGCTCTGGAATCACAGTGCATCGTCTTTCGCGTGTGCCGTTCGTTTCCTCCCTTGTATTTAGTCTTGAGCTTAGTATAGGCGCTTGCGCGCAAGCGGTGGCAGTGAATTGCATTTGTCAAAGCTACTATCCACGGACCCCTATGTTGTGTATGTTAATATATATTGTAAATATAATCCAAAACAGAAGAAAAAACAACAATAACAACAACAAAAACAAACAATCCAGTCCATACTGACACACTAGATGCAGCAAGACACAGATAAACCATGATAGTTCAAGGGTGGTGCCAGAATTGCTTGGCGCCTTTAGGCGCCAAGCAATTCTGGCCCCACCTTTGAACTATCATGGTCGACCTGTTTCCCTGCAGTCTTCAGATGACGTATCAGTAAATACCAGACGACAATTTTGTACTCCGCTATACAATGTTATTGCTGAGAGAACTCAAAAGCAGATAGTGACAAACAGTACGGAAAGCGAAAATACCCAGGGGAAAAAAACAACAGAGTCTGATAAATCAGATAAACTTGATACTGTCAATTTCTTCCTGGCGCTTTAAAGCGATCTGCTCCAGGGCGGGCATTGACTGTTAACTCATTGTGTCCGAGGTACGAAATACCCACATTTTGGAGTTATCCTCTGAGGACTGCATTACAATTCAGTAGACCGATCGACCATGATAGTTCAAGGGTGGTGACAGAATAGCTTGTCGCGTGTATGCGCCAAGCTATTCTGCCACCACCCCTGAACTGTCAGGTTCGAACATATCATTCTGTGGTGTGTCGTGGGCAGAATGAGTTAAAATTGGCCTATGAGAAGGCTTTTCATTGCTGCCTTGCCTCAGCTAAGACTTTCTTACACTTCTGGCGCGAGAAGGCGGAACAATAATGCGTACAAAGGAGAAGAAGAGCAAGTGGAAAAGTTTTTCATTTTACATTTATTGTAAGACGTATTAACCCATTCAGCCCTGACGCACTACAGCAGGAGATGGGTCGACCATGATAATTCAAGGGTAGTGCCAGAATAGCTTGGCGCCTGTCAGCGCCAAGCTAATCTGGCACTGCCCTTGAATTATCAAGGTCGATCCATCTCCTGCAACTGGTGCGTAGTCAATAGATGACGCAGCCCAAAATTTGGGAAATACGGCCGTCGGGCTGAATAAGTTGAGAATTTAACGACAGCAATGGCCGAATATGTGTTGCAACTTCCCCGGGGAAAGCAGCCCAATTTCCCTTTCGTGGGACAATAAAGTTGTAATCCCCCCCCCCCCCCCCGCACCTCCCCCCCCCCAAAGAAAAAAAAGTGTTGTTGAAAAGAGCGGGTTTTTTTTTTGTTTTGTTTTTGTTTTGGGCTTGGGGGGGGGGGGGGGGGTTTCTCAGAAAAAAAAAGCGATACGCTATACTTAATTTTCAAAGACATTAATGAGGTCAGTGAAAGTAGCGTGTTTACGCGATTACAGCACGGGACTGCATACACTGCCAGCTGACGCAGATAGTGTTTCTGCAAGCTTCGTCAATTCAATACCCCAAAATCCTTCATTTCCCAGAAAAATGGATTCAAAATGGTGTCAGCAAGAGGCATAGATCCTCATGAGCCATTGCAACTGCGGGGGATCCTGAGAATCTATATCTCTTGGAGTTGGATAGTGATCAGATTTTCTCGGCACTGAACGGGCTATTCCCCTAACTTTAAATTTACCATGAATCTTTGACAAATACACTTTCAATTTGCTCCTCACTAACAGCAAGGTTTACTGCCGAGAAACACTAAATACGACTCAGGTGCAAGAGGTATAGATCCTCATGAGCCCCCGCAATTGCGGGGGCTCATGAGGATCTATACCTCTTTCAGTTGGGTGGTGTTCACCTTTTCTCGACACAAGGTAGTTGTTCCAGTCAGTCTACTCATCCGAGATCGATATCCACACTCATATTGGGCATTTTGCAAACTATGTCTATTTATGGACGCCACTTCATACATTCTATCTGCACTGCTTTCGGTTCGGTTTTCATAGTAATGCACGGAGGTATCAGTACTTAAGTGTCTGAGCGAGGCAGATACTTTATTTCAGTGATTGGTGAACGCAGTTGAAGGTAAGAGATTTTGCACTGGACATACAATGATTACCCGTCGACATGTCTGCTAAGAATAATTACTATTTTCAATGTAAACTGCTATTCTGTTTGCTTATTCGTTTGTTTCTTTGCTTGTTCGTTTCTTTGTTTGTTACTTGCTTGCTTATTTGATTGTTTGTTGGTTTATTTGTTGTTCCTATTTACAAATGGGAACATCTTTGAAATGGGGCTCGGCGAAGCGCGTTCCACAGCATGCACATGTCGACATTGGCGCGAGGGGCCCCAAATTCTGGCAAAGAAGTAACAAGATATAAAACAATGACGCACGTCTAGCTACGCAAATTTTGCTGGAGAATGTACTTTTGGCGCCAAGCGCCATATATATATATATATATATATATATATATATATATATATATATATATATATATATATATATATATATATTATATATATATATATATATATATATATATATATATATATATATATATATATATATATGTGTATATGTGTATATATATGTGTGTGTGTGTGTGTGTGTGTGTGTGTGTGTGTGTGTGCGTGTGTGTGTGTGTGTGTGTGTGTGTGTGTGTGTGTGTGTACTCATGCAAATGGTTTGTTCAAGTGTTTCAGACGTTTGCTCCTGAGCTTTTGTCAAGCCGAACACCAAACTAGCGAGCTTCGCAATGGCTGAGTAAATCACTATATTAATTATATTCTCATTAGTTGAAATCAGAACATTATATATGTAAAGCTCTGTCTTCATATAGTGTCCGTGATTTTGTCGCCTCTGCCTGTGCTAAGAAAGACCAATTTTTTTTAAATTAAACTAAACCACATGGGGTGGCTGCAAGCTTTTTTAATCGAGGAGAACGTACAAAAAAAGCAGGAAAGAATCACTGACAAGACAGAGAAGTGCGCTTTATTAACCATTGATCACAGATCTAGTTGGTCTAAACACCATGAAAGATGTATTGTACTACAACTTGTCAGAATGTACATACAGACACGAGCACAAAGCACACATAATTATCTGTCTTAGTAGGTGAATGTATACTGACGAGTAAAGGAAATGCGACATGTTTTGGAATCATCGGAAACACTTTAGTGTTTCCGATGATTCCACACATGTCGTATTTCTTTTCCTCGTCAGTATATAACTGAAGGTGTGGCATTCACCTTTCAGGTCTGGATAAGCTAATAAAATAATACAATAATAAGGCTGCGGCGACGAAAAACGATCCATTTTTCGCAGCTGGTGCGCTGGAGGTTAGAGACTTACAGCTACAACCCCGATGGTCGACAGAACTGTCCTCGAGCCGACCTCGGTTTTAGCTTGCCCGCGCACAGCCAGCTAAAACCGACGTCGATCTTTCACCACCGTGAGAGGCCTTTGTCGCCTGCTTGGCGTTAAACCCTCATAACTAACCGAGGACATTTCGCGTTGGAAATGCTGGCTTGCTGTGGAAATCCGTAATTCTGAACTATTTTCTCTTTCAGATTCAAGCACAATGTGGATGATCTGGTGAGATGTCTTCACAGAATTTCACAAGGGCGCTACAGTGTCAAAGAAGTCATCAAGGTAAGTCACAAAATGAAATACACGGCGACCAAATCAAACTAGAGACAGATTGTCAAACACACACGCGCAGGCGCAGGCGCATGCTCACGCAGAAGAAGAGAGAGGTGAGGCAGACAGAGAAAACTAAAAAAAGAAACAAACAAACAAATGGCGAACGATAACTCCATACTTTTTCTGTTGGTCTATAATATGCATTTTACGTCTAGAAGCCGTAAGGACCAGCACGCAAAATTGGTTGTTGTCTTACATTTTAAACATAACTCCTTGAGATTGTGTTTCTGAAATCATATTTAATTCAAAGTCAAAGAGCACCAGCCGCGAAATTAATAGTAATAATAATAATAACAATAATAATAAATAGTGCTTGTATAGCGCTGTTCTTCAGGAAAACACTGGACTCACTGCGCATGCACAACAGCACACTCTCTCTCAGACACACGCACAATTATTCACTACTTTACCCCACCCCATCCCTTCCCAACACCTTACATCCACTTCCCTCCATAATCAGGATAAACGACAGTCAACAGTTAGCTAAAGGTGAGTTAAATGTTAAATGCCCGACATAAAAGAAAAGTCTTTAGGTGAGCTTTGAACTGTGACAATGTGGGATACAAAATGATTTCTGCAAGTGGCACAGATCCTCATTGATGGAGCCCCCGCAAACTCTCCGCAAAAAGCAAATAGTGCATTCTGATCTTGTGTAATCGCCGTGGGATAGCCTTTGCTACTTCGGCGTTGAACATTAAACAATTCAATTTGACTACTTCTGTAAGAGTCCGAAATAGCTCAGGCGGTTAAGAGTCGGAGCAACAGAGCGAAGGGAATCGCCGGGTCGTGGGTTCGAGTCCCCGTCCCGGCCCCGGTAGCTGTACTCGCAATCCAGGGGAAAAAAAGACGGGCTTGTTCCATAGCATGTCCGTTGTAAGGTCCTGGTAAATCAAAGTGGCACAGTTGCAGCCGTGCGCGTGAATTAATCAGTATTCAGGTCGTATTCCATAGGCAATAGATTTCCCCGTTCCCCATAACCCGCCCGTCCGGGCCGTCCATTATCACGTCGGTGCCGTGGACGTTAAACCCCGAACTAACCAACCAACCTACTTCTGTAGTCTTTTAAAGACATTACAGAGAGAGAAACATACTTTGTGAGGACGAGCACAAACCAATGCGCAAATGGCCATCGGGCCGACGTCGGCCGGCGTTTGTCCCGCGCACGGTCGTGCGCGAGCCAACGGCGGCCGACGTCGGCCCGATGGCCTTTTGCACATTGGGAACACACTTAGGCAACTTTGTCAACGAAAGAAACGCGAGAAGGTCGAAGTGAACTGTTTGTGCTCGTCCTTGTGAAGCGTGCTTTTTCTCTGTTGGTTATTTAGACATAAGACACGTCGACTAAGCTACTTTGGTCACTTCGGCGAAGCCGTTGAGTGTATTCGAACATCGACGAACCTGATCGTCTAAGTTGCTTCGGTCTTCGCCGCGTCTGATTGGTCGCTCAAACCGAGGCTATTCAAACGATTGACAATCAAATGGCGAGCAGGTCGGCTGCTTTGCGTTCTTCATTGAAATTAGACCTCAGTTACTGCCGAGGAATAACCTTTAGTGACTCTTTTGTGATTCGTGGCCAGTCATTTAGTAATGAAGATGGAATACGACTCATGCTGGGTACGGTAGTAAAACGGGCACGGCCAAGGGCTATTCATAGTCGGTTTGCGGACGCCAAGATCGGAATAAAGCGTTACACCGCCGGATACGAAAAGGCAGATTAATAAAAACTGAGGAGCTTACACAACGACTAAAGTGTATGCAGGGGTTATATGTTACCTACAGCACCCACCCCACACCAAAACAACACTTCTTTCAGGGTGAATCTCTACGGTCCTTGGCGCAGAGGTGGAGCGTCTGCCACCAATGTTAAAGGTGCGAGGTTCGATACCCGGTTCCGGCGTCGGACTTTTCTCCTCTAGCAAGTGTCACCGTTAATTCGTGCGGACCGTCGGGTGTTCTCCGGGTACTCTGGCTCTTCCTCCACCACGACTTTGGTATCAATTTTAGCCCACTTAATCAACTGTCCAATATAAAACGATTTGAATTTCCAAAAACATAAGTAGCTCGCTTGCGCTTGCCTTTAGCACATAGTGAATGTTCTGTGTTTATGTACAGTGTGTGAGTGAATGCGTGTGATTCACGTGAGCGTGCTTGTTGGGTTCAGTTCGTGGAGGCGCTTTGAGCCGATTTTCAATTGGGATAAAGCGTCGATTTAATGCCCTGCTTTATTTATTATTTATTTAAAAATGCAATAGTATATAGGCAGCATCGTCGAGAAAAAAAAAATCGAGTTGAGCCAGCGTGGGAGGAAATATGCCGCACTATGGGGTCCCTCGGTGGACTGCGGGCGAAGAAAATATTTCAAAATATTAACCCGTTCAGTGCGGAGAAACTTTGAGCACACACAACCGCAATTGCGGGGGCTCATGAGAATCTATGGCTCTTGGTGACACCACTTTATGTCCATATTCCTGGGACAACTAGTTTTTTTGGCGTTGAGTTAACTCATTCAGCCCGTCGGCCGTATTTCCTAAATTTTGGAGGTCTCATCTAATGATTATGCACCAGTTGCAGGAGATGGCTCGACCATGATAATTCAAGGGCAGTGCCAGATTAGCCTGGCGCCGACAGGCGCCAAGCTAATCTGGCACTACCCTTGAATTATTATGGTCGACCCATCTCCTGTTGTAGTGCTTCAGGGCTGAATGGGTTAACAATGATTCCAATAACTCAGTCTGCGTCAACTGGTACTGAACCGGTTAAGATGCTAGAGCTTGGCGATGTCCACCTTGCGAAGTAAACTTCGGCGATGTGAACATCGGGCACTTCGGGATATTAATATGGCCTCTATGAATATGGCAGTCACCCAATGTGGATTGTGTATTCTTTCAGGGCGGATCCCTAGGAAAAGGAACTGCCACGGAAGCCTCTGACATCGACCTGATCGTCTTCTTCAACGGCGTGGAGAACATTCCCGACCTGATGAGAAAGAGAGATGATCTGTTCCGACTGATCAAGACAGAGCTGGACAGGGGACTAGGCGGTAAGATCACCTGGAAGAGGGGCACCGACTGGGCCGTGAAATGCAAACTACAAGAAATCGAAGTGGATATCCTGCCGGCTTTCGACGTGGTGACAGGTATGTCTTGCAAGCCCCACAGGGATTAGTAGAGAATTGCGTTTGTGTAATTGTCTTTTCTAAGCGTGTTTCTTTCGAAGAAAGAAACACGCTTTAAAAAGATAATTACACAACGATTGTGTTGTAATTGTCTTATCTAAGCGCAGTTCCAAAGAAACCCGTTTAGTAAAGACAAATACAAAACGATTGTGCTGTAATTCTTTACTAAGCGTTTTCTTTTTTTGAAGGAAACACGCTTAAAAAGACAATTACAACGCAGTTGTGTGGTAATTATCATTTCTAAGCGCGTTTTTCGTTATGATGCTCTCTGCACTGTGTGGCAATCACCTTTTTGGTTCTGGATGACAGTGTTCAGTATCGGCCACTTCTGTACGCTGTCCATTGATAATATAATAATAATAATAATAATAATAATAATAATAATAATAATAATAATAATAATAATAATAATAATAATATAATGATGATTTCTATGGCGCCTTACAAATTTCAAAAATTACAATTACAAAAAAACTGTACACAGTTTACACAAACACAAACACATACACATTCCACGCACCACAGCAAAACTACTACAGAATCCTCAGCAGTCAATGTTAATCGGTGGGGTAATGGAGTTGAGAAAGGTGTGTTTTTAGCGCAGATTTTAAAACATCTTTTGAAACACTGTGGCGGACATAGAAGGGGAGTTCGTTCCAGTACATGTAGACTGCGCGACAGGTGTTGACAATCTGATGGTTCATGGACAGTGTTTCGTTCAGGGTTACTCCAAGGTTCTTGCCGGTGTGTGAGAAACTGACGATGCTGGTTCCTATGGCTATGGACGTGGGGAGGGAAAGTGAACTGGTCAATCTAGGGGGGTTTGATTATAAGAGACTCAGACTTATCATCAATGAGTTGAAGTTTGTTTGATGACATCCACTCTTTGGCGTCGAGAAACACGCTTCCACCATGTATTTATGCATATATTAATGTTTAACTCTTATGCCGCCGTGAGACGGCCTTAGTGGCCTGCTCATCGTTAAACCCAAATAACTGTGTACACTGTTCGATAAGTCGGGCAGTGTACACAAGAGATCATTACTCTAGTTGCTTTGTTCTTTCTTTCTTGTAGCTCTTGGAAGCCCTGCTGGAGTGTACGATGAAATGAAAAGATTCCCCGGTGGAACAGAGGTAGCTGCACAGGAATATTCTGCATCCCTCGCAACGCTTCAGGTATTGTCAGGACTTGCACTTTAACTCATTCAACTCCGACACGTCACGACAAGCGTGGACCGAGCGTGATAGGCGCCAAGCTATTCTGGCACAAACCTTGAACGCACGATCTGTTTCCAGAAGTGTAATACAGTTTTCAGGTTCAAAACTTGCGGATTTCGTTACTGGAGCAGAATGTGTTACATGATCTGCTCATTGGCAGGCTTGGATTGCTAATATTCGCCGATGCAACGGATTATCAACGTTGTCTTGCCTCACCTGAGACTTGTCTACCCTTATGGTCACGGTCCATGTGAGTAGGCACAAGTACCAGAGGTTTCCACTGCCTTGTGAGTTGTGAGTAGGCACACGTACCAGAGGTTTCCACTGCCTTGTGAGCGGAACTGAAGGAACAATCCTGCGTACACACGCGGGGAAAAGTCGTCCATATTATGACATTCAGACATCACATTTTAACTCATTGAACCCCAATGCCGTATTTCCCAAATTTTGGAGGCTATTTAACGACTTAAATTTAACGACTATGCACCAGTTGCAGGAGATGGATCGACCATAATAATTCAAGGGTAGTGCCAGATTAGCTTGACGCCGACAGGCGCCAAGCTAATCTGGCACTACCCTTGAATTATCATGGTCGATCCATCTTCTGCTGTAGTGCGTCAGGGCTGAATGACTTAAGTAAGCCATTTCGTCCAGCATTATTGTAAGTCACTCTGAGAACATTTATACGGGAGATAATGCGAACTATTAACTCATTCCCGGCCAGCCGCATCCGGATGAGGCTGACCGCAAATGAGTTAACCCCCTGCTGCCTGGAGTAGGACGCTTTTGCGATTTCCTGTCGAAAAAAAAAAAATAAAAAAATAACAAGTAAAATAAAGGATTATTATTATTATGATCATTTCCAGCATAAGCATCATTATTACCATTATTATCATCAACTTTATCGTAATATTGTATGATATCGCCATGTGTGACTCTTGAAGCCTTTGGCTGTCGATATCACTTTTTACTACAGTAATCATCGCGACAATGAGCGATGCCGACAGCCAATGCATTAATATGACAGTATCCATGATATACTATTAACACATCACTTGTTCAGTTTCACAGTGCCGGAAGTACTTATTAAAGATCACGTTTCATTTTCATCTTCTCATATCTTTCCTCAGAGGGACTTTGTAAAGAAAGCGGAAAGCCGGGTCAAAGAAGTCATTCGGAGACTGAAAAGTTGGAATGAGGTAATTGCTATTAATCTTATCGTGTATTTTTCATCGTCTGTCCCATAAACTCAGTTTGCCTAGTTTTAAAAAAAAAAAAATTTTTATTATTTTTATTATTTTATATTTTTAAAATTTAGTATATGTGTGTTACCCGTTTTAAGCATCGAACTCTTCTGTTACATTTTAACCCATTCTCTGTGGCAAAAAGGCGAGCACTATCGAACTGCAGGAGACATTGAACCTCACGGGACGCTGCAGACGCGGAGGCTCATGAGGCTGTTTGCCGCTTGCTGACCATATTCATATATTTGTTTTTTTTTCTTGTATTTGATGTTTTTGTCACGTTTCTGCTTGTTTTAAATTGCCTAGTTTTATTTCAGTCTCAAACCGACTGGGGCGTGAGAGAAATGACGAAACGGGATCAATAATGGTCTTAACCCCTTCCCTTCCACTCAACGTACATTTTTATATCTGAAATCTTCGTCCATTCAACGACCAAAAGCCAAACAGTCTAAGAAACATGGATACACATTGGCCTCAGCAAGAGGCATAGATCCTTATGAGCCCCCGTAGTAGCGGGGGCTCACGGGGGTTTATGTCTCTTGCAGATGGATTGTGTTCACGTTTTTCTCAGATGGCAAGGGGTTAAGAACTAAATAAGTCATGCATGTACAAAGAAACCAAAGGCTGCTTTGACACTGTACAGCGATCAGTCCTCGTGATTGTGCTGTTTTCAGGCTATCGGAGAGCCTGTCAACTCCTACAGTCTGGAGCTGCTGGCTATCCACGTGAACGAGGTCAACCGCATCACCGACATAGACGTGCTGATGAGCAAATGCATGGAGGAGCTAGTCAACATTCGCAGTTTTCGGATTGCCTTCAACGCATATTACAACAGTTCGCAGTATCCAAAGTGAGCCCTCTGTGTGTGTGTGTGTGTGTGTGTGTGTGTGTGTGTGTGTGTGTGTGTGTGTGTGTGTGTGCGTGCGTGCGTGCGTGCGTGCGTGCATGCGTGCGCGCGCGCACGCGAAAAACTTCTTTTATTTTATATATATATATACTTTTTTAAAAATTTTTATTTGTCTTGTTACCTTTTCTTGTGTAATATTTAAAATGATATTAAGGACAGACTCTGAAAAAAAACCTACGTGCCTACTGTCATCATCCGTACAAAAATAAAGTTTCAGTTCAGTTCAGTTCTCTCTCTTTTTGAAAAAAGTCAGTTTTCAGTTCGTCTTTTTTCATTGCAACTTACCACATAGCACGTTTTATTTTATTATATTATTATTATTTTACAGTGCCAGTCATTATTTAAATATCGGTATCATAATTGTCAAATTAATTCACAACACACCGCACTAAAAACCGTGTGCTTTCTTTCTTCTTTTATCTTCCTCTCTAATCTGTTGTGTTATCCTCTTCGCTGCCATCTGCATGAAAAACGTCTCTAAAACCATGACCGATTCCTGCCTCCGTCGCCTTAAAGTCCAGCGATGATAGTTTTACCCAAGAAGAGGCACAAATCCTCGTGAGCCCACGCTGAAGGATCTGTGCCTTTTGCATTTGCTATGTTGTTCGCAGTGCTCCGGCGGATGAAAATAGTTAATTTCCTTCCATGTGTTATCAGGACTGCGCCCTGCATCCTGGACCCAGCCAATCCATACAGGAACACCCTGGAAAGGGTAAGCGACCAGAATCTCAGCAAGATCAGCGATGAGGCGAGGCAATACCTTCGCAGTCACTGAGGTGTCGTCAGCTTGGGGAGAGAAACCAACTGGCAGAGTGCCAGCTCTCATCGCAATCGTGGCAAACGCAGCCCGCTGATATATTCAGTACATTCCGTGATGTATGAGCGCACATTCGAACATTGCTAATTTGCATTGAGCTTTGCTAATTTGCGTATTAGCATCGTTGCTTAACATATTTTATTTCTTAGGTTGATAGATGTGTCATTCTTGTTTCCTCCTCCTAACAGCTTCAGCTTTTACGCTTGCAGAATACACGCATGGCCATGTGTCCGCTGGTCTGTAATTTTTTATTTTACGGCCAAAATTACAGACCAGCAAACATGTTGGATCTCTTGATTAAAGCAAGGCAACCATGCGTTCCTTACTTTATGTGTACTTATATTCTTGGTGTATCATTTTTTCTTTGTTAACGTTTACAATAGCCAAAGAAATCTCTAATAATTAAAGGATGTATCCCATAGCGTTTTCCAAATCATAGGTCGTTTTTCAGACCATTTATTAGTAATTTATGCTTAACCTCTTTCTAGCAATGTCGTATATTCAGTCCAGACCAAAAAGGTGACTGCCAAGCGTGTAATATGTAAAGAAGTACCCAACGGAGAAAGAAACACGCTTAGAAAAGACGGGTACAACACAATTTATTAATATTTCGGGTAAATACCCTTTATCAAAATAGACAAAACAAACAGAGAGATTAGCCGCTACTTATCTTCATTCGCAGAAGGAATGTGGCAACTGAAGGAGGTGACGTAAAATTTAAAAAAAAAAGGAAGAACAAAAGTGCAGAAAAAGTAAAAATGACGTCAACGAAAAAAACCATAAGAGACTCGGATAGAAACTGAACACGAGAGACAAGAGTGTGTGTAAGCGCGCGCAGGAGCGAGCAAAAGTAAATGCGTGTGTGTGAGGCCAGAGAGAGAGAGAGAGAGAGAGAGAGAGAGAGAGAGAGAGAGAGAGAGAGAGAGAGAGAGAGAGAGAGAGAGAGAGAGAGAGAGAGAGAGAGAGAGAGAGAGAGAGAGAGAGAGAGAGAGAGAGAGAGAGAGAGAGAGAGAGAGAGAATGAACGGGGAGTACCCTTGGGCACGAAGTAGGCTGAGTGTCTAATACACAAGGCCTGCTAAACACCAACCCGAAGGCAAACTTTATATCACCTTCAAGTTGAGGACTACCTCGGGGGAAAAATCGATCAGTTGGATCGCCGGCCCGCGGAGTGATGCGCGGTTGTGGGCCGGGGCGATCGTGTGCATTCCCTTGGGGATGTATGTGGTCGTCTTGTTGCGTGCCTGTGTGTTTTTCTGTGGGCTGGTGGGTGCCTGTTGGGTGGGGCTGGTGGCTCTGACTGGTTGTCTTTAACCTCCCCCCCCCCTTTTTCTTCTCTTCTTCCTTCTCTCTCTCTCTCTCTCTCTCTCTCTCTCTCTCTCTCTCTCTCTCTCTCTCTCTCTCTCTTCTCTCTCTCTCTCTCTCTCTCTCTCTCTCTCTCTCTCTCTCTCTCTCTCTCTATCTATCTCTCTTTCTCTCTCTCTCCCCCCCCCCCCCCATCCCTTTTAACACTTCTCTCTCTCCCTCTTCCTCTCTTTAACTTTTCCCTTGCCCTTCTTCCACTTCCTCCTCCCCTCCCTCCCCCGCCCCCGTCTCTCTCTCTCCCGCCCCCCCCCCTGTCCCCCCCACCCCCCCACCCACCCACCCCACCTCCGCTTAGTTACCCTTGAAGATGGTTTCACAACTACCTACTCTCCACTTATACCAATATTCCTCTTACTGAATTTGATTATTTGCTTTGTTTCAATGATATTACTTGTTGTGTACCGTGCTAAATGCTGTTTTGTTTTCCCCCCGGGGTCCTCCCGTTTTTCCCCGAGGTAGTCCTCAACTTGAAAGTGATATAAAGTTTGCCTTCGGGTTGGTGTTTAGCAGGCTTTGTGTATTAGACACTCAGCCTACTTCGTGCCCAAGGGTACTCCCCGTTCGTTCTCTCTCTCTCTTTCTCTCTCTCTCTCTCTCTCTCTCTCTCTCTCTCTCTCTCTCTCTCTCTCTCTCTCTCTCTCTCTCTCTCTCTCTCTCTCTCTCTCTCTCTCTGGCCTCACACACACGCATTTACTTTTGCTCGCTCCTGCGCGCCCTTACATACACTCTTGTCTCTCGTGTTCAGATTGTCTCCGAGTCTCTCTCTTATGATTTTTTCGTTGACGTCATTTTTACTTTTTCCGCACTTTTGTTCTTCCTTTTCTTTTATTTTACGTCACCTCCTTCAGTTGCCACATTCCTTCTGCCAATGAAGATAAGTAGCGGCTAATCTCTCTGTTTTGTTTGTCTATTTTGACAAAGGGTATTTACCCGAAATATTAATAAATTCTGTTGTACCCGTCTTTCTAAGCGTGTTTCTTTCTCTGTTGGGTACTTCAGTGCTTTATAATGATTCAAAGTATAAGTCAAGTGACAGGAGGAATGGTTTTGATGAATCATTTGTTTAGCTAATTGTACATCGAGATCAAGAGTGACAATTTCTGACAAGTACTCTTGCATATATATATATAAGTCAAGTGACAGGAGGAATGGTTTTGATGAATCATTTGGACACACACACACACACACACACACACACACACACACACACACACACACACACACACACACACACACACATACACACACACCGTATGCCTTACTAACTATTGTGGTCTAAACATAAAGGCAATAAACACGATTTCACATTAACACAAATTACATAGGACATATCGTAATATAAAACTGAACACATCACTTGCATCATAGACACAGCAGTGCAGTTAGCCCTATTTCCAGGCTTACACATTAGTTTGGAACAGTGGGATGGATGGGTGAGCTTTGGCGTTTGTTTGCATCATTAAAAGCCTGGACAGCAGTTGGGTAAAAACTGTTTTTAAAACGACTCGTGCGTGTTCCGATCACTCTGTAACGGCACCCTGATGGCAACATCTCAAACAACTCATGGGCTGGGTGGGAAACATCTCGGAGGATGGATCTAGCCTTTTTTTAGCATTCTTTCGTGGAAGAGGGACTCTAACGAGGGCAAATCGATACCTATGATTTTCGATGCAGTGTTTACAACTCTGTTTAATTTGGATCGCTCTTTCTGTGTGGTGCTGCCAAACCAAACGGTAAGGGAGAAGGTCAAACGACTTTCAATAACTGCCCGGTAGCAGTTGGTCAAAATTTGTCTGCTGACGCCGAACGTTTTAAGACGTCTGAGAAAATACAGTCTTTGCTGTGATTTTTTTCACTAAAGAATCAACGTTTTTCTCCCATTTAATATCGTTTGAGATGTGGGTGCCGAGAAACCTGAAACAATCAACAATTTCAACATGACTACCATGAATAGTGAGGGGAACAATGCCACTTTTGATTTTCCTGAAATCCATGACCATCTCTTTCGTTTTGGGCACATTCAGGTCAAGGTTATTGTCAGAACACCAGCCAACAAGTTCATCTACTCTCTCTCTCTCTGTATGCTGTTTCATTGTTGTTTAAAATAAAACCTTCAACAGTGGTGTCGTCAGCAAATTTAACTGTAAAGGAGTTATCATCCGTTGATGTACAATCATGGGTAAAAAGAGAGTATAACATAGGGGACAAAACACAACCTTGAGGTGCACCCGTGCTCAGTGTGACGGGCTTAGAAACGCGACTACATGATCCAGACGAGTGGTTACATCCACCTGACTGTCGACTCCCTGGGTCTGAATGCTGACTGCACGGACCAACTCTGACTACCTGAGGTCTACCTGACAAAAAATCGTTGATCCACTGGCATAGTGAACTGTCAAAACCTAGCTAGATCAGTTTCTCATAGAGCTTGGGTGGCACAATAGTATTGAATGCGGAGCTGTAGTCCACAAATAACACCCTAACATACGTGTTGGCCTTCTCAAGATGTTCCAGTGCACGATGCAGACCCAGGGATACGGCATCTTCCACTGACCGATTCGCCCGATAGGCAAACTGGTAGGGATCTAAGGTGGGTGGGATAACAGTTTTAATGTGTTGCAGAACCAGACGCTCAAACGTTTTCATAATGACAGAGAGGGAGGAAACTGTGGACTTTTTCGGGACCGGAATGATAACAGATTTTTTGAAGCATAGTGGAACTTTACAGATTTTGAGGAACCAGTTGAAGATGTCTGTGAAAACGTTTGAGAGCTGGCTAGCACAAAGATAGACCCAGATCAGCTTGGCGCCTCGTGGGCGCCAAGCTGATTTGGGTCTATCCATTGATCTATCATGGCCGATTCATCTCCTGTTTCAGCTTGTTATGTTTTACTGAGTTAAACAATGATTTATTTATGTTAGTGACAACTAGTCAAATGTGCATGCATTAAAGTTAAAGTTGAAAGCCGTAAGCTGTGCTTTTTTATGACACGTTCTTGATTGGGTTTATCACTTTCATAGCGATTTTAACGTGTAATAAATATTAGCATAATGGATGTTGAAAATAATGGACAAGTAGAGAAATAAATAAGACAGAAGAACAATGTTCATGGGCATTTGCTATGTGTGTGTGTGGGGTGTGTATGTGTGTGTGTGAGTATGTGTGTGTGTGTGTGTGTGTGTGTGTGTGTGTGTGTGTGTGTGTGTGTGTGTGTGTGTGTGTGTGTGAAGCGAGAGCGGTAAGAGTATGACGTTGCTAGCCTGCTGTGGATTAACTCGTCAGAAATCATTATTCATTCTTTGACATTGAGAGGTGCCACAGTTTACGCGGATGAAAGATTTTTCAAGCACAGCACACAGTTTGCAAAGACTCATTACAAATATCCAGAGAAGGCCGTTGCAGACTTATCAGTTCATCGAATTAATGCAGCACTGACTGACGTCAACGCTTTAGCCCCTCACTGCAGAGAAAAAATGAACACCTCGCAACTGCAAGAGGTATAGATCCTCATCAGCCCCCGCATTTGTGGGGGCTCATGAGGATCTATGCCTCTTGCTGAAACCACGCTGTATACATGTTTGTTTGACGGCTGGGAATCTGTGACGCTGAATTTACGACGATTTCAAACACTGGCGACTGAATGCGTGAAGAAGTGTGAGGTTCAATACATCAATACATAATTATTGTCTGTTGCTACAAACAGAGACATACTATTGGCTGCGTACATGCCGATATCAATCTACGCATTCAATGTATGCTGTCTTTTTACACCACAAAGCACAGAACTGTTGGAGATTTATCAAGCAGAATCTGTTTTTTAGTGCCTCTATTTTTTTCAGAAGGTATGCATGTCCATTTCTTGTTTTCATTGTCACCTTGTAATTTTGCACATTATAAACAAGAGCTATTTTGAGGATTGAGTAATTCGCTTTTCATTTCTTTACCGACAAGGTAACTGCTGAATGAGCAAAGTGAATATATTTCATAACTGGCAACACTGCTCCCAAAAGCAAATATCTCTAACAACACTTTCAAATGCAATTAAAATGTAAAATGTCTGAATACGTGTACCTGTTAATACAATCAAACACGTAAACTGTGCTCTGATACTATAGTTAACCCATTCAGCCGTGCCCCGCACTACAGCAGGAGATGGGTCGACCATGATAATTCAAGGGTAGTGCCAGATTAGCTTGGCGCCTGTCGGCGCCAAGCTAATCTGGCACTACCCTTGAATTATCATGGTCAATCCATCTCCTGCAACAGGTGCATAGTCGTTTGATGACGCCTCTAAAATTTGGGAAATACTTGCGTCGGGCTGAATGAGTTAATGCGTCTTAACCCCTTCACTGCCGAGGAGAAGTGAACGCACGATCCAGCTGCAAGCGACACACATACTACCTCGGGGGCTCATGAGGAACTATGCCTCTTGTTGAGACCGCTTGGTGTCCCATATTCTTTCGATGGCTGTGGCTTTTGGTCGTTCAGCGAACAAACAAAATGATCGTCCTTCGGCAGAGAAGGGCTTAACAAATTAATCAACACAAGACCATCCGGCTGACGACGGCCGCAGTTGGCCCGGCCTATTCAATGCAGCCGACGCCGGCCCGCCGGTGTTTATTAGTGTAAACGCCAGTAGTTTGATTTTCCGTGCAGTCAACCGTGAGTATGTTGGGTATCTGGTGAATATATCTATGTAGGCACAACACAGTCCAGTGGCAGGGAAGGCCGTTTAAAATACATGTTCTGACCTCGACCCTGAAGTCTCAAGGGCTCATGCGCAAATACACCTCTTGCTGGCAGCCGCTCAATTTGTCAGCGCCGTCCATTATCAAATCGGTACCGTGGACGTTAAACCCCGAACTAACCAACCGCTCAATTTTCTGTTTGATAAGATAAACTACAAGAAGACCCACAAAGTCCCTTCTATATGAGAGCTGTCCTAGCTGTCAATGGTCTCTACCTTTTGTCTTTGACCTGATTCTGATGTTGAATTATCTCCTATTGAAAAAATCTCGCAGATCTGCCAATGCGTCAGGGACATCTATAAGGGGTGCAGGACATAGGCGTCATTGATTTGTCAAACGTTATTTGTCATGACGTAAGTTTTATTTTTTACGTAATTTTATATTTTACGTGATGTGAGTTTCACTTTCGCTTCATAGGCTTGAGAAAATGGTGACAAAACTAGAACTTCACGGTACATTTTCAGTCTTGCTATAATTTGTGTGAAAGCAGGTTCACTTTACCTAGCTACATGGCATACTAAGTACGCGGGTCACCTGCAAGCTCTTCTGAAAGCGCGTCGATGTGTGTGTACGTATTAGTGCGTGCGTGCGCGCGCGCTCCAAACATCTCCAAGAGGCATAGAATGACGTCCTATTTAGAGTATTATGTCACGTCAGTGTCTGCGGTGACGGAGTTGCCGCTTTTAGGTTACCGCCATTGACTGACTTTCCCTAGAAGTAAAGATTTTTTTTATTGTTTTAAAATCTTTTCTGAAAACAATTAATTTCTTCTAAAGAAGTTGAAAAGATACAAAGGTGGCTAACGAACTCATCCAATGGCTTTCTCCAAACTAGCTATATATGCAAACGTTCAAGTAAATATGACACAAATTATGGACTCTAATCTGGGTCAACTGACTTCCTATAAACGGTTGTTTATGTCTTCAATGAGACATTCAGTTAGAATATGCACGGCGTCTCTCTTAGCCACTCACGTAAGAAAGTATGTCGCCAAGTTTCAAGCTTGTGTGAACAGAAATATCGGAGACTCTCTTGTTTACATACATATGCACACATACACATACATACATATATACATACATACGTCATGCATACATACATACATACATACATACATACATACATACATACATACATACATACATACATTCATACGCACATACGGCGCTTCGCGCCAAATGTACGTTCAGCAGCGAGGTTAGCGTAACTAGACATGACGTAATTTTTATCTTGTTACGTCCATTGTTAGAGGTTTAGCCTGCCCACCTTTGACGTCATTGACATGCTATTAAATTCGCCCGGCCACCGCGACCCGTCCTAAAAAGTCCCTTCTATAAATAGAAGGGACTTAAAAACAGACATATATTTTTTTTTTTTACAGAAGCAAACACGATCAGCACAAATAAATTTTGACTATTATGGCAATTTCAGAGCTCCGTGCATTATTCTGTTTTTACCCTTTGGTTGTCGTTTTGTCGCGATGGTTCCTACAGGAATCCGACAGCCAAAGGGTCACAAATCAAATCGTATGCGAGTCTCAGGCAACAGAGCATGGAGAAACTGTGGTGCCTAAAGTGTAGTGTCTCTCCCAAAGTGCAAAGCTATTCAGGAGCTACCCTTGAACTATCACGGTTCATTCATTCAGCGTAGGTGACGTTGACATTGAAAGAGTTAAATGACACCACTGCCACTTTCACTGTCAAACTGAAACAAACAAACGGCAAAAACCTGGAAAAAGATATGCTTCTTGGAAGGCAAAACGAAAACGCAAACAGAAAAATCGATACTAATGCGTAAAGTATGACACGTTTATTGCCGAACACCGAGCGCTGCAAGAACGAGTGCGTGCGATCCGACACGTTTAATCAGTGTAGCCAGCCGTTGCAAATCTGACGTTATTTGTCAAAATGCCAGTGTTTTTTGAGAAAGCGAGATTTTCATTGTTATACAATGAAATTCTCACCTTTCTAAAAAAATGGACATCCTGGCTTTTCGCCAATTATCGGTGGAAGTATTGCTCTCACCTCTCACCTGTATCATTGTCGTTAATAGCTTTATATGCGTAGATGAGGTAATCATTCTGAGTCAGAGATAGTCTCTGACTAGCTGGCTTCTCGCCTCCTCAGGCTCATAGCTTATCAGGCACGATTTATGAGCTTTCGCGATCAAACCATTTTCCGCTCCCTGTATGCAATGGTTATCAACCGATACCAAAATAATAATAATAATAATAATAATAATAATAATAATAATAATAAAATAATAGAGCTGAAGTGAACGAGATTAACCCTTTGGCTGTCTGTAGTAGTTTTTGTCGCTATGATTCCTGCAGGAATCATCGTGACAAAAGCCGCTACTGACTGCCAAAGGGTTTAAAGCGAATGCGCAGTAAGCAAAAAGGTCCTCAGGCCAACGTTGGTTTCATTTGGCCCGAGCACAGCAACTAAATCCGACATCAATCTAAGTTCCATTGCTCATCGCTTGATTCTAGTCATAAAGTATCACGTGAGGCCTTCGTGTACTGCAATCACACACTAAAAACTGTCCTTGTGAATTCTAAAATTCAGTTTCCGTTCTAAAATTGGCAAGGGAATTTTCCGGAATAAGGTGTTCGGCAAAGTGTATTAACTCATTCTACCCCAGACACACCACAGCAAGATAAGGATCGACCATGATAGTTCAAGGGTGATGCCAGAATAGCTTGGCGCCTATGGGCGCCAAGCTATTCTGGCATCACCCTTGAACTATCATGGTCGATCTGTGTCCTGCACTGCACTGCAGTCTTCAGAGGACAACGGCAACATTTGGGGATTTCGGTGTTGGGGTAGAAAGAGTTAAGAAAAAAAGCTGTCTTCTCTAACGTAAACCCTTCACAACAATACATACCGCTGATTAAACCTACCCGACGCAAATTCGCGGAAAAGACTACGTATCCGTTGCCAAAAGCTTTCGTTTTACAATAATTATCAATTCCAGTCAATCTTCCTTTTTCAGTAACAGTAGCGGACTTCGTCTGAATTGGTCAGACAACATTGGCGGGTGCGCGGTTCATTACAGGCACAGGTTTATTATTCTGTACAGAGACTGCGGGCAGCTGTGGTAAAATCGCCATTTTGATTTTTCACTTTTACTATAGAGTAAGACAGACATCTCAATCGACACGGAGGTAAGTCAAGTTTGTAATTTGTATGTTGAGTGTTATTAACCGATACCAAAAACTCAAATAATAAAAAATTAAAATAATAGAGCTGGTGAACGAGATTAACCCTTTGGCTGTCTGCAGTGGCTTGTCGCGATGATTCCTGTAGGAATCATCGTAACAAAAAAAAAAAAAAAAACCGCTACTGACTGCCAAAGGCTTTACAGCGAATGCGCAGTAGGCAAAAGGTTCTTAGGCCAATGTCGGCTCTCTCTCTCTGCCGCCGGCGGGGCAAGACGTGTAGTCTTAGCTCCGTCGTGCAGCCAACCGTGACGCTTTGGATCGCCTGATATTCTGTGTACTAAGTGTTCTTCTATGTGAACTGTGGACTTTCTTATACTTTGTAAGCATTATTCCAGTGGACGTACAAAACAACTATCATCACACGGATATCCTAGTGCTTGTATTGTGAGTGTGAGAAGTGTGCAGGACAAAGCACACTATTTCTTTGGGTGTTCTTGGATGATATAGTGTGTACGTGTGATGCGAGTTGTGCCCAGACTGAAGCCAGTATTTGTCCGTCGTACAAGGTAAATCCGATCATACGAACGATCACTTTACGATATTCTTCTCATAATTTGGAACGCACGGTCCTCCAATTTGTCTCTTAAACGCATTGAATATAGTAGACCTTACGCCTGCCATTGTCTATATCTTTCGTTCAAATTCATCTCCGGCACTGTCAAGAACTGCGAGGTGTTAGTCTGTGACTAGAGCAGTCTATCGCTGAATTTCAGATCTAGGCAGCCAATGTTTGCTTTTCGGCTTACTGACTCTGTGACACGATGTTGTATCGTCTCCACCATCACACCTATCTCCACTCAAGTCAGCCTTGCAGACACGCTGGCACTTCCTGAGGGGTGTCACAATGTTGCAGATCCCACCACCATCCACACCTACCCCTGTTACTAAATCTCATTTCTGACTTGACTCAGCTAAGACTTTCCCCTACACTTCTGGCGCGAGAAGGCGGAACAATAATGGGTACATAGGAGAAGAAGAACATGTGCAAAAGTCTTTCATTTTACATTTATTGTAAGACATATTAACCCATAGTCATCTCAGTGTTCTTGTATGCCTGCGAGTCATGGACCCTCACAGCAGACCTTCAAAGGTGGACACAAGCCACTGAAATGAGATGTTTTCGAAGGCTGCTTGGCATTTTATACAGAGATCACATCACGAACGAGGAAGTGGGAAGCAGAATCAGGCCGTATGAAGACCTATTAGCCATTGTGAAAAAAACGCAAACTGAAGTGGTATGGGCATGTCACGCGTTCAGCAGGGCTTGCCAAAACAATCCTGCAAGGCACTGTGCAAGGAGGACGAAGGAGAGGAAGACAGAGGAAAAGATGGGAGGACAATATCTCAGAGTGGACAGGACTGAGGCTAGGTGATACGCTAAGAATGGCAGAGAACAGAGAGGAATGGAAGGAGCTGGTTGCCAAGTCATCAGTGGTGCCCCAACGGTCGGCAAGACTACGGGATATACATAGATAGATATTAACCCATTCAGCCCTGACACACTACAGCAGGAGATGGATCGACCATGATAATTCAAGGGTAGTGCCAGATTAGCTAGGCGCCGACAGGCGCCAAGCTAATCTGGCACTACCCTTGAATTATCATGGTCGATCCATCTCCTGCAACTGGTACATAGTCTTTAGATGACGCCTCCAAAATTTGGGAAATACGGCCGTCGGGCTGAATGATTTAAAAATTCAACGACAGCAATGGCCGAATATTTGTTGCAACTTCCCCGGGGAAGGCAGCCCAATTTCCCTATCGTGGGATAATAAAGTTGTAACCAACAACGAAAAGTGTTGTTGAAAAGATACGCTGTTCTTAATTTTCAAGGACAAAATGCGGTCAGTGAAAGTAGCGTGTTTACGCGATTACGGCACGGGACTGCAGACACTATGCCAGCTGACGCAGACTGTGTTTGTGCAAGCTTCGTCAATATTATATCTCAAAATCCTACATTTCCCAGGAACATGGATTCAAAGTGGTGTCAGCAAGAGGCATAGATCCTCATGAGCCTCAGCAACTGCGAGGGATCATGAGAATCTGTACCTCTTGCAGTTGGGTATGTTCAGATTTTCTCGGCACTGAACGGCCTATTCCCCTAAATTTAAATTTACCATGAATCTTTGACAAAATACACTTTCAATTTCCTCCTCACCAACAGCAAGGTCCCTTCACTGCCGAGAAACACTAAACACAACTTAGGTGCAAGAGGTATAGATCCTCATGAGCCCCCGCAATTGCGGGGGCTCATGAGGATCTATACCTCTTGCACCTGAGTGGTGTTTAGTGTTTCTCGACACAAGGCAGTCTCCGATGACTAGAATGATTCCAGTCAGTCTACTCATCTGAGAGCGATTTTCACACTCCTATTGCGCATTTTGCAAACTATGTCTATTTATGGACGCCACTTCATACATTTTATCTGCACTACTTTCGGTTCGATTTTCATAGTAATGCATGGACGTATCAGTACTTAATTGTCTGAGCGAGGCAGATAATCTTTCTTTCAGTAGTGGGTTAACGCAACTGAAGGTAAGATATTTTGCACTGGACATACAATGTTTACCCGTCGACATGTCTGCTGAGTATCATTACTCTTTTCAATTTAAACTTCTGTTGTGTTGCTTATTCGTTTGTTTCTTTGCTTCTTCTTTTTTTTTTTTTTTTTTTTTTGTTTTTACTTGCTTGCTAATTTGTTTGTTTGTTGGTTTATTTGTTGTTCCTTTTTCAGTAAAAATAGGAACGACTGTGGAATGGAGCTCGGCGGAGCGCGTTCCATAGCATTCATATGACCTCATCGGCTTGAGGGGCCCCACATTCTGGCAAAGAAGTAACAAAATAAAACAGAATGATGCCACGCCTAGCTATGCAAATTTTGCTGGAGAATGTACTTTCGGCGCCAAGCGCCGTGTGTGCGTGTGTGAGAGAGAGTGTGTGTGTGTGTGTGTGTGTGTGTGTGTGTGTGTGCGTGTGCGTGTTTGTGTGTGTGTGTGTGCATGTGTGTGTGTGTGTGTGTGTGTGTGTGTGTGTGTGTGTGTGTGTGTGTGTGTGTTCTGATGAAAATGGTTTGTTCAAGTGTTTCAGACGTTGCCGCTGAGCTTTCGGAGAGCCGAACACCAGACTAGCAAGCTTCGCAATCATGATGGAAGAGTAAATCATTGTATATTCTCATTAGATGAAATCAGAACATTATATATATATATATATATATATATATATATATATATATATATATATATATATATATATATATATATATATATATATATATATATATATATATATGTAAAGCACTGTCTGCATATAATGTCCGTTATTTTGTCGCCACTGCCTGTGCCAAATGCAACAAATTTTTATTAAACTAACCAAACGGGGAGGCTGCCAGTGCTCATAATCGAGGAGAACGTACCAAGAAGGGAGGAAAGAAATGCTGATGACAGAAAAGTGAAATCTTTTGACCAATGATCATGGATCTAGTTGGTCAAAACACCGCGAAATATGCTCAGATTGTACATACAGACAAGAGCGCAATGCACTACAAAAAAAGTATTTGTCTTAGTAGGTGAAATGTATACTGACGAGCACAGGAAAATGTGACATGTTTGAAACTCTTTTGTCACGGTGTTTCCGATGATTACAAACATGTCGCATTTCTTTTCTCGTCAGTATATAACTGAATGTGTGGCATTTTCCTTTCTGGTCTGGATAAGCTAATCAGATAATACAATGATAAGGCTCCAGCGACGAAAAGCGATTCATTTCTCAGCTGGAGCGCTGGAGGTTAGAGACTCAGGGTTACAACCCCGGTGATCGACAGAACTGTCCTCGAGCAGACCTCGGTTTTAGCTTGCCCGCTCACAAACGTGTGCGGGCCAGTTAAAACAGACGTTGTCCCTAGGACCTTTTGCCGCCGTGAGAGGCCTTTGTCGCCTGTTTGGCGTTAAACCCTCATAACTAAACGAAAACATTTCGCGTTGGAAATGCTGGCTTGCTTTGGAGATCCGTAATTATGAACTATTTTCTCTTTCAGATTCAAGCACAATGTGGATGATCTGGTGAGATGTCTTCACAAAATTTCAAAACGGCCCTACAGTGTCAAAGAAGTCATCAAGGTAAGTGACAAAATGAAATCCACGGCGACCAAGTCAACCTAGAGACATATTGTCAAACACACACACGCAGGCGCACGCTCACGCAGAAGAGAGAGGGGAGGACGACAGAGCAACACACAAAAAGGAGAGAACCAAATGGCGAACACACGATAACTCGATACGTTTCTTCTGGTCTGTAATATGAACTTTACGTCTCGAAGCCGAAAGAACCCGCACGCAAATCGGTTGTTGTCTTACATTTTAAACATTACTCCTTGATGTGTTTCTGAAAATCATATTTAATTCAAAGTCAAAGAGCACCAGCCACGAAATGAACACGGATACAAAATGGTTTCTGCAATCGGCACAGATCCTCATTGATGGAGCCCCCGCAGTCTCTCCGAAGCCTTGTTGATGTCAGGACGTTAAGCAGTGTACAACCAACCAAGCAGTCTCTCCGCAAAAAGCAAATATACTACTCAAAATAATACAAGGGTCACCGAAATTGCTATGCACTTTCTTTAATAACTGAATAAATGTGCAGGACAGACACACATCAATGTGATTTTGACATGTACTCACATGTTTCTTCATCAGCCGTCCTATATCGTGCAGGAAAAGAAACGCAAAAATCACTGAAAAATAGCATCATTTTGTGAGCGTCTCGCTGACAAAGCAGACTGGGCAGCAAAGAAAAGTGCCGTGCACGTGCATGTCCTGACTTTTCTGATCACAGGCGAAGCAGGTATTCAGTCCAGACGGGTATTTAAGGTCGTGATTTCTGGGCCTTTGTAACCATACCCCCAAGACGACGACTGAGTGAGGCTGAGCGCTGAATGGCGGTGGCGTGGCTTCAAGAGGGCGACCACGAATGATCACAAGACAGGAAGACCGCTACGTCGTCCTGTCGTCTCTGAGGAACAGATCCGCCACCGCCAAAACTCTCAAGGGGCAGCTTCATGCAGCCTGCAATGTCAACGTCAGCGAACAGACGATTTGCAACCGGCTGCACGAGGCTAACTTGCGATCAAGGCGGGCTGCTGTGTGAACTCAAGCTCACCGCGCTGCTCGTCTTACCTGGGCCCGACGTCATCTGGGATGGACAAGGCAGCAATGGTCCAGGGTGCTCTTCGACAAATCCCGCTTCACCCTGTCTTTCAACGACGGCCGAATCCGGGAGTTCTTCATTGACGCCGCAGTCAGGGAGCACGACTGCTTTGATGGTGGGTCCCTGATGGTGTGGGATGTCTTCAGCCAGCACCACAGGACACCCTTGCACGGTGTCCGAGGCAACCTGATCGGTATTGGCTACAGAGACGATATTCTGCAGCCTATCGCACTGCCAGCACTTCAGGTCTTGGAATCAGGCGCCGTCCTGGACGACAACGCCACAGCCAACCGAGCTGGCGTCGTCAACAACTTCCTGCAGCAGCAGCATGTTACGAGGATTGACTGGCCAGCTCGTTCACCTGATTTAAATTCGATTGAGCATCTGTGGGATGTTCTAGGGAGGCGGATTCGAGCCAACCACCCACCTGCAGCCAACCTTGACGGCTTGTTTCAGATGCTGCAGCACGAGTAGCAAGCGATCCCACACAACACTTTCCACGTGCTGGTCAGGTCCATGAGACAACGTTGCCTGGCCTGCATCAATGCCAATGGCGCCCACACTTGATATTGACTTTGTGTTTCAAATCGAACTCGGTCCTAAATTTCGAAATCGTGGGCATGTCCATTTCAATGAAATTTTCTTGAACGTTTATTGGCTACTGGTGATGAAATGGTCACTGACTGATCGACAAATGAATGAATTACAGTATTATTCACTGTTGAACACTGTCAGTGTTGTTTGTGCTGAAAGGTGAGTGAATGATTGAGTGACCGTTGAATTCTTTTGAGTAGTGTAGTGCATTCTGATCTTGTGTAATCGCCGTGGATTGTCTTTGCTACATCGGCGTTGAACATTGAACAATTCAATGTGTCTACTTCTGTATTCTTTTAAAGACATTACAAAGAGAGAAACATACTTTGTGAGGACGAGCATAAACCTATGCGCAAAAGGCCATCGGGCAGACGTCCGCCGCCGTTGGCCCACGCACGGCCGTAAATTGGCCAACGGCGGCGGACGTCGGCCAGATGGCCTTTTGCGCATTGGGAACACACTTAGCCAACTTTGTCAAAGGAAGAAACGCGAGAAGGTCAAAGTTAACATGGGGCGCTCCGTGGCGCAGTGGTTAAGGCGCCTGCACCTTTAGGTGCGAGGTTCGATTACTAGTTCCGGCGTATGACTTTTCTCCTCTAGTAAGTGTCACCGTTAATTCGGGCGGATCGTCGGGGGTTCTTTCTCCGGGTACTCCGGCTCTTCCTCCCCCTCCAATTTGGTACCGGTTTCAGGCCACTTTATAAAAGTACAAACGATCTAAATTTCTGAAACCTCAATAGCTGAGCTGACCCTTCGCACCACGAGAATGTCCTGTGTTTGTCTTGTACTGTTTGTCTTCAGTGTGTATGTGTGTGTGTCACGTGAGAGTGCGTGTTGGGTTCAGTTCGCTGCGCTTTGAGCCGATTCGCAGAATTCGGAAAAGCGCCTATATAATAACCGGTATTATTATTATTATTATTATTATATTATTATTATTATTATTATTAACTGTTTGCACTTGTCCTTGTGAAGCGTGCTTTTTTTCTCTTAGCTATTTATTAGCGTTTCCCCACCCTTACTGCCGCGTGTTTCTTGAAGTTTTACTTCGCGAAGTGTCCGAATGGCACATCGGAGACTTCGACTAAGCTACTTTGGTCACTTCAGCGAAGTCGTTGAGTGTATTCAAACATCAACGATCTGCTCGTGGATTCGGTCTTTGCAGCGTCTGATTGGTCGGTCTAACCAAGGCTAATCAAACGATTGACAATCAAATGGCGAGCAGGTCGGCTGCTTTGCGTTCTTAATTGAAATTAGACCTCAGTTACTGCCGAGGAATTACCGTTAGTGACACTTTTGTGATTCGTGGCATGGTCAATCATTTAGTAATGAAGATGGAATATGACTCATGCTGGATACGGAAGTTAAACGGGCACGGCCACGAGCTGTCTTTAGTCGGTTTGCGGACTCCAAGATCGGAATAAAGCGTTATGCAGCTGGATAAGAAAAGGCAGATCAATAACAAGATGGGATGAACCACAAAGTCCCTTCTATATGAGATCTGTCCTCGCTGTCAATGGTCTCTGCCTTTTGTCTTTGACCTGATTCTGATGTTGAATTATTTCCTATTGATAAAGTCTCCCAGATCTGCCAATGCGTCAGTGAGTTCTATAAGGGGCGCAGGACATACGCGTCATTGATTTGTCAAACATCATTTGTCATAACGTAAGTTTTAATTTTTACGCAATTTTATATTTTACGTGATATGAGTTTCACTTTCGCTTCAGAGGCATGGTGACAAAACTAGAACATCACAGTACAATTTTAGTCTTGCTATAGTCTGCGTGAAAGCAGGTTGACTTTACCAAGTTACATGACATACTATGTACAGGGGTCACATGCATGCTCTTCTTACAGCGCGTCGATGTGTGTGTGCGCGTGTTAGTGCGTGCGTGCGAACGCCCTTAAAAACATCTCCAAGAGGCATAGATCCAAGAGGCATAGGAGGGCGCATGAGGATTTATTCCTCCTGGAGATGCACGCATGTTTGTGTGTGTGTGTGTGAGAGAGAGAGAGAGAGAGAGAGAGAGAGAGAGAGAGAGAGAGAGAGAGAGAGAGAGAGAGAGAGAGAGAGAGAGAGAGAGAGACCGCGCGCGCGAGATAGAATGACGTCATATTTAGAGTATTGTGTCAGTGTCTGCGTGGTGACGGAATGGCCTCTTTTACGTCACCGCCACTGTTTAACTTTCTCTAGACGTAAAGGTTTTTTTAATGTTCTAATTTTTTTTTCTGAAAAGAATTATTTTTACTGGAGACGTTGAAAGGATAAAAAGCTGGCTAACAAACTCATACAATGTCTTTTTCCAAACTAGCTATAAGAAAAAGTTCAAGTATATATGACAAAAATTACGGACTCTAATTTGGGTCAACCGACTTCCTATAAACGGTTGTTTATGTCTTCAATGAGACATTCAATTACAATATGTTCGGATACTCTCTTAGCCACCCACTTAAGCAAGTATTTCGCCAAGTTTCAAGCTTGTGTTTACAGAAATATCGGAGATTCTCTTGTTTACATGCATACGCACACACATTCATACGCACACGCATACATACATACATACGCACATACGGCGTTTCGGGCCAAATGTACGTTCAGCAGCGAGGTTATTGTAACTAGACATGACGTAATTTTTATCTTTTTACTTCAATTTTTAGAAGTTTAGCCTGCCCGCCTTTGACATCATGGACATGCTATTAAATTCGCCCCACCGCGACCCGTCCTAAAAAGTCCCTTCTATAAATAGAAGGTACTTAAAAACTAAGGGGCTTACACAACGACTAAATGAATGCAGGGGTTATTTGATACCTATAGTATCCACCCCACACCAAAACAACACTAAACATGCGATAGTATATAGGCAGCATCGTTGAGAAAAAAAAATCGAGTTGAGCCGGCATGCGAGGGAAGATGCTGCTCTATGTCATTACTTAGTGGACTGCGGGCGAAGAAAATATTTCGAAATTTTAACTCGTTCAGTGCGGAGAAAATTTGAACACTACACAACCGCAGATGCGGGGGCTCATGAGGATCTATGGCTCTTGTTGACACCACTTTGTATCCATATTTCTAGGACAACTAGGGTTTTTTTTGGTGTTGAGGTAACTCATTCAACCCGAAGGCCGTATTTCCGAAATGTTGGAGGCGTCATCTCATGACTATGCACCAATTGCAGGAGATGGCTCGACCATGATAATTCAAGGGCAGTGCCAGATTAGCTCGGCGCCGACGAGCTAATCTGGCACTACCCTTGAATTATCATGGTCGATCCATCTCCTGCTGTAGTGAGTCAGGGCTGAATGGGTTAACAATGATTCCCAAAACTCAGTCTGCGTCAATTGGCACTGAACCGGTTAAGACGCTAGAGCTTGGCGACGTCCACCTTGCGAAGTAAACTTGGGCGATGTGAACATCGGGCACTTCGGGATATTAGTATGGTCTCTTAAATATGGCAGTCACCCAATGTGGATTGTGTATTCTTTCAGGGCGGATCCCTAGGAAAAGGAACTGCCACGGAAGCCTCTGACATCGACCTGAACGTTTTCTTCAACGGCGTGGAGAGCATTTTCGACCTGATGAGAAAGAGAAAGGATCTGTTCCGACTGATCAAGACAGAGCTGGACAGGGGACTAGGCGATCAGATCACCTGGACGAGGGGCACCAACTATGCCCTGAAATGCCAACTACGAGGAATAGATGTGGATATCCTGCCGGCTTTCGACGTGGTGACAGGTATGTCTTGCGCGCTCCACAGGAATTAGTAAAGAAATTGCGTTTTTGCAATTGTCTTTCCTGAACGTGTTTCTTTCAAAGAAAGAAACGCGCTTATAAAGATAATTACACAACGATTGTGTTGTAATTGTCTTATCAAAGTGCATTTCGAAAGAAACCCGTTTAATAAAGACAAATACAAAACGATTGTGCTGTAGTTCGTTTCTAAGCGTGTTTCTTTCTTTGAAAAAAAACACGCTTAAAAAGACAATTACAACGCAGTTGTGTGGCAATTATCATTTCTAAGCGAGTTTTTGTTGTGATGCTCTCTTCACTGTGTGGTAGTCACCGTTTTGGGTCTGTATGTCAGTGTTCAGTATTGTCCACTTCTGTAAGCTGTGCATTAATAATATAATAATAATAATAATAATAATAATAATAATAATAATAATAATAATAATAATAATAATAATAATAATAATAATATAATGATGATTTCTATGGTGCCTAACCTCAGGTAGGCGCCTTACAAATTTCAAAAGTACAATTACAAAAACTGTCCACAGTATCACACACATACACACAAACACATACACATTCCAGGCACCACAGCAAAACTACAACAGAATCCTCAGCAGTCATTGTTAATCGGTGGGGCAATTGAGTTGGAAAAGGTCTGTTTTTAGCGCAGATTTAAAAACATCTTTTGAAATACTGTGGCGGACATGGAAGGGGAGTTCGTTCCAGTACATGTAGGCTGCGCGACAGGTGTTGACAATCATTCTGTTGGTTCATGGACACTGTTTCGTTCAGGGTTACTCCAAGATTCTTGGCGATGTGTGAGAAACTGATGATGCTGGTTCCTATGGCCATCGACGTGGGGAGGGAAAATAAACTGATCAATCTGGGGGGGGGGGGGGGTGATTATAAGAGACTCAGTCTTATTATCATTGAGTCGAAGTTTGTTTGATAAAATCCACTCTTTGGCGTCGAGAAACGCGCTTCCACCATGTAATTATGCATATATCAATGTTCGGTATCGAACTCTTGTGCCACCGGCGGTGAGACGGCCTTAGTGGCCTGCTCATCGTTAAACCCAAATACCTGTGTAGACTGTTCGATAGGTCGCGCAGTGTACACAAGAGATCATTACTCTAGTTGCTTTGTTCTTTCTTGTAGCTCTTGGAAGCCCTGCTAGAGTGTACGATGAAATGAAAAGATTCCCCGATGGAACAGAGGCGGCTGCACAGGAATATTCTGCATCCCTCGCCACGCTTCAGGTATTGTCAGAACTTGTTTAACTCATTCAACTCCGACATGCCACGACAAGCGTGGACCGAGCGTGATAGTTCAAGGGTTGTGCCAGAATAGCTTGGCGCCCATAGGCGCCAAGCTATTCTGGTACAACCCTTGAACTATCACGCTCGATCTGTTTCCAGAAGTGAAATACAGTCTTCAAGGGTCATATTCAAAATTTTCGGCTTTCGGTACTGGAGCAGAATGTATTAAAGTGATCTGCTCATTGGCAAGCTTGGATTCCTAATATTCGCCGATACAACAGATTATCAACCTTGTCTTGCCTCACCTAAAACTTTTCTACACTTATGGTCACGATCCATGCGGGCATACGCACCAGAGGTTTTCCAGTGGCGAGTGAGAACCAATGTGTACAGTCAGCTTTTAACTGAATCAGATGTTACTGTTTGTCTGTGTGTGTGTGTGTGTGTGTGTGTGTGTGTGTGTGTGTGTGTGTGTGTGTGTCTTAGTAACTGACATCAAGACAAATTCCAATGTTTTTATTGTTTTGCCATGGAAACATATGGCAATAAACTATCTTATCTTTTGAGCGGAACTGAATGGAACTCTCCTGCATACACAGGAGAAAAAGCGGAGAAAAGTCTTCCATATTGTGACATTCAAACTTCACAATTTAACTCATTTAACCCCAAGGCCGTATTTCCCAAATTTTGGAGGCGTCATCTAACGACTATGCACTAGTTGCAGGAGATGGATCGACCATGATATTTCAAGGGTAGTGCCAGATTAGCTTGGCGCCTGTCGGCGCCAAGCTAATCTGGCACTACCCTTGAATTATCATGGTCGATCCATCTTCTGCTGTAGTGCGTCAGGGCTGAATGAGTTAAGTAAGCCATTTCTTCCAGCATTATTGTAAGTCATTCTAATAACATTTATGAGGGAGATAATGCGAACTATGACTCATTCGCGGCCAGCCGCATCCGGATGCCGCCAATGAGTTGACCCTTTGTTGCCAGGAGTAATACGCTTTCGCGATTTCTTGTCGGAAATAAAATAAATAAATTTTAAAAAATAGATAAGAAATAAAATAAAGGATTATTATCATTATGATCATTTCCAGCATAAGCATCATTATTATCATCAACTTTATCGTAAGTTTGTATGATATCGACATGTGTGACTCTTGAAGCCTTTGGCTGTCGATATCACTTTTGGTGGCGATGATTCTTACAGGAATCATCGCGACAATGAGCGCTGCCGACATGCAAAGCGTTAATATGACAGTAGTAACACATCACTTGTTCAGTTTCACAGTTTCACAGTGCCGAGAGTACTTATTAAAGATCATGTTTATTTTCATCTTCTCGTATTTCCTCAGAGGGACTTTGTGAAGAAAACGGAAAGCCGCGTCAAGGACGCCATTCGGAGACTGAAAAGTTGGAATGAGGTAATTGCTATTAATCTTATCGTTTATTTCTTATCCTCTGTCCCTTAAACTTAGTATACCCTGGGGTTTTTATATTTAGGATATGCGTGTTACCCGTTTTAAGCATCGAACTCTTCTGTTACATTTTTAACCCATTCTCTGTCACAAAAATGCGAGCACCATCAACCGCAACAGACAAAGAACCTCATGCAGACGCTGAGTCTCATGAGGCTGTTTGCCTCTTGCTGACCAGATTCTTATATCTTTTTTGTTCTCTTGTATTTGATGTTTTTTTTCCCGTTTCTGCTTGTTTTAAATTGTCCAGTTTTATTTCAATCTCAAACCCACTAGGGCGTGAGAGATGTGACGCAAAGGGATCCATAATGCCCTTAACCCCTTCCCTGCCACTCACCGTACATTTTCGTTTCTGAAATCTTCGTTCATTCAACCACCAAAAGCCAAAACCGTCCAAGAAACATGGATACACATTGGTCTCACCAAGGGACATAGATCCTAATGAGCCCCAGTAGTAGTGGGGGCCCATGGGGGTCTATGTCTCTTGCAGTCGAAAGGCAAGGGGTTAAGAACTAAATAAGTGTTACATGTACAAAGAAACCAAAGGCTGCATTCGCATTGTACAGCGATCAGTCCTCGCGATTGTGGTGCTTTCAGAGTATCGGAGAGCCAGTCATCTCCTACAGTCTGGAGCTGCTGGCCATCCGCGTGAACGAGATCGGTTGCATCATGGACATAGACAAGTTGATGCGCAAATGCATGGAGGAGCTTGTCAACATTCGCAGTATTCAGATTGCCTTCAACGTAAATTACGACAGTTCGCAGTATCCAAAGTACGCCCTCTGTTTGTGTGTGTGTGTGTGTGTGTGTGTGTGTGTGTGTGTGTGTGTGTGTGTGTGTGTGTGTGTGCGCGCGCACGCGCGCAAAATACTTTTTTTGTTTATATTTTATATTATTATTATTATTATTGTCTTTTTTATTTTTATTTTATTTGTCCTGTTACCTTTTCTTATTATATTTAAATGTTATTGTGGTGTTTAGACGAGGGAGGAGTGATAAACATATTTTAAACGGAGGGAAAGAGGACTGAATGCGTGGGTGGGGGGCGGTGTCCGGTAGCGGAAGTACTGAGTAGGTGGGGGAATTTCCCGACTGTGGAATGCTATGATGAGAGATGGAGATAGAGAGAGAGAGAGAGAGAGAGAGAGAGAGAGAGAGAGAGAGAGAGAGAGAGAGAGAGAGAGAGAGAGAGAGAGAGAGAGAGAGAGAGAGAGAGAGAGAGAGAGAGAGAGAGAGAGAGAGAGAGAGAGAGAGGGAGGGTGGGAAAGCCTGTAGGGGGTGAGTGCGTAGGCGTGTATGAGAGGCGAGAAAATGTGTGGGGGAGGTGAATGCGTGGGCGGTTACAGGAGTGATAAGGGAACGGTGCCGACCGAATACGCCAGTCAGCAGCGGCAGTCAGGCGACAGCTAGAAATTGAAATGGCTCCCAAATCAGCGAGAAAGAAGGCTTTACTAGAAAATAGTGAGATGGACCATATTTTCCGTGACTGGGGCCTCGACGAAGAGGTGCAGAGTGCCATGATCAGGGAAAAATTCATCTCTAGGCAAGCACTACTGCTAATGTCTGACGAAGACATTGACGCTCTGGCGCTGAAACGGGGGGACAGAGCAGTGCTCCGTGCAGCGGTGGCCAAATTCCAGGTGGACAACGGCGGTGGCCCACTGTGCAGCGGACTGGGAGGAGTAGCGGACAACAGCGGCAGTAGGGCGCCACAGACCTTGCAGGACGCCCTATACAGTACACACCACAGCGGGGCCGGACTGGATGAACTGTTGCGCGACGGCCTGTGCGTCAGTGGCAACAGTAGCGGGGGTATTGCGGCAGCAAAAGGTGGGCCCCACTTACGTATAGTAGACTTTCTGTCTTCAGCAGCAGTGGCAGAGGAAGAAGTGGCACTTGGGGGTGGTGTCACTATAAAGGTGAACAGCAAACCGAAGTTGGACAAGGTTTCCCCCGCACACTAGATAGTGGCAAATAGCCGTATTATGGCGGCCCTTATGGACAAACCCACACCGGGTTTCACGCCGTACGCCTACCTCAAGTACTCGGCGATGGTGGGGGAGCTAGCGGCCAGATACACCTGGCAAAGTGTGCTGCTGTTCGACGATGAGTATCGTCAGCGGCAAGCGGCCGAAGCATTCCAGTGGGGCACGGACGCCCCACACCTGTCCACGGTGGTGCTGCGCGACGGCGTACTGCGCAATCTGCGATGCCCGCTGGCTCACCTGCTCGCAGAACAGGAGGAGGGACGGCCGGACCGCGCCCACAACGCCCCATCGGCCCCTCTGGGAGGGAAGTGTGCCTGCAGTACAACAGAGGGTACTGCACCTACGGCGCACGCTGCCAGCTGGACCATGTGTGTGCCACCTGCGGGAGAGATCATCCGGCGCGGGAACATCGTGACACACCTGCAGCAGCGGCAGGGGGCAAACACGGGACAGCCTAGGACACAGCGCAGCAGGCTGCACAAGGCGAGGTAGGCCCCACCCATTCTAGCACTTTTTATCATAGCCCTTATCCTGCACTAAGTCCATACAACTGTCAATTGTTAGGTTCTGGAGCGTCCATTAGTTCAAAGCTTTTAGTGTGGCAAGACGAATTAGCTTCTGATAAAGACAAAAAGTTTCTCCTTGAAGGGATCGAACATGGGTTTTATATCACTGACAAACATCAGACTGTTAGATCTGTATAGCAGAAAAATCACACCTCTGCCTTAAAAAACAGAGTAGCGGTAGAAAAGGAGCTCATCGATCAGATAAACAAAGGTCATTATATCGTAGCATCTCAAAAACCAACGGTAATTAGCGCTTTGGCTGCGATCCCAAAAGACGACAATAGCATACGCCTGATACACGACGGCAGCAAACCTGTAGGACATGCAATGAACGGTTACTCAGTACCTGAGACAGTAAAATTCCAGACTCTAGCGGACGCGTGCGCACTAGCCAAGTCCGGCTACTGGTGCGCGAAAGTTGACCTTAAGGCGGCATACCGATCTGTGTGTATCCATCCAGATAATTACCAAGTCACAGGCCTAAAATGGATTTTTACGGGCGAGCAGAAGCCCACATACCTGTTCGATAGTAGGCTCCCTTTTGGTAGTAATGTGGGCCCTTCGCACTTTCACAGACTCTCGCAGGCAGTTCGCAGATGTCGGTACGGCGCGGCATGACAGGGATAGTAGCGTATATTGACGATTTCTTTATAGCAGCTAAGTCCAAAGAGGAATGCACTCAAATGGTGATGACGCTCATTGCCCTTTTACGTAGATTAGGGTTCAATATTAGCTGGCCTAAGGTGGTGGGGCCTACACAAACCATTACTTTTCTCGGGATCCAAATCTGCACCAGCACAAGCACCTTGTCATTGGGCGACGACAAGTTACAGCAACTTCACAAACACTTGCAGCAATTTCAAGGCAAAACACGCGCGACAAAGCAAAGCTTGCAGTCACTAGCAGGGTCCCTTAACTGGGCGTGTCAAGCCGTCAAGGGAGCAAAATTTTTTCTCAGGCGGATTCTTGATACGATTAAACCCCTTCAGCAGCAAAGGCATAAAGCGAGACTCGCACGAGAGTTTCACGCAGACTTACAGTGGTGGCTATCTTACATGCATGTTTTTAATGGCACTGTGTATTATGACTCACAAAGCAAGGAACATGTCCATGTTGATGCATGCAACCTGGCGGCAGGCGCGTTCTGGAAAGGAGATTGGAATTATACACTGTTCTCTTCAGAGTCATGCCGGCAGCCAAGGACTTGCATATTAATTATAAAGAGGTGTGCGCGGTGGTGCAGGCAGTCAACCGGTGGGCCCCCTCATGGCGAGGGAAACAGGTGGTCATTCATACGGACAGCACGGTGACAAAGGCTATCATTAACAAAGGGCGCTCAAAAGACCGCTATGTCAATAGTCTGTTGAGGAAGATGGCATGGGAGTGTGTGAGAACGAATTGCAGCGTGTCAGCAATGCACGTGGCTGGCAGTGTGAATATGGTTGCCGATACAAAAATGACTATTTCCCGCCTACACGAAGGACGGCTGCCCATGCTAGGACAATTGCTAACGAATTGGCACCGGGGCCGACCGCCTGACACCTACCTTCTGAATCACATGTCACAGTCAGCTCTTGCTTTTGTGCTGTCTAGGTGCCGGGTCTTGTCAACATTCGCAGTATTCAGATTGCCTTCAAAGTAAATTACGACTGTTCGCAGTATCCAAAGTACGCCCTCTGTGTGTGTGTGTGTGTGTGTGTGTGTGTGTGTGTGTGTGTGTGTGTGTGTATGTGTGTGTGTGTGTGTGTGTGTGCGCGCGCGCACGCGCGCAAAATACTTCTTTTGTTTTATATTTTATATTATTATTATTATTATTATTATTATTGTCTTTTTTATTTTTATTTTATTTGTCCTGTTACCTTTTCTTGTTATATTTAAATGTTATTAAGTTCAGACGCTAAAAAAGGCCTGCGAGCCCACTGTCTTTATCCGTAAAACATAAAGTTTCAGTTCAGTTCAGTTCAGATCACTCTCTTTTTGAAAAAAAACTCAGTTTTCTGTTCGTTTGTTGTTGTTGTTTTGGGGACTTTTTTTTTTTTTTTTTACAATGCCAGTCATTATTTAAATATCAGTATCGTAATTGTCTTAAATCAATCCACAATACACCGCACTGTGTGGTTTCTTTCTCCTTTTCTCTTCCTCTCTAATCTGTTGTGTTGACCTCTTCGCTGCCATCGGCATGAAAAAGTCTCTAAAACCATGACCGATTCCTGCCTCCGTCTGCTTAAAGTCCAGCGATGATAGTGGTTCCAGGAAGAAGCACAGATCTTCACGAGCCCCTGCGTCAGCGGGGGCTCATGAGGATCTGTTCCTCTTGAATTTGCAATGTTGTTCGCAGTGCTCCGGCGGATGAAAATAGTTAATTTCTTTCCATGTGTTATCAGGACTGCGCCATACATCCTGGATCCAGCCAATCCCTACAGGAACACCCTGGAAAGGGCGAGCGACCAGGATCTCAGAAAGATCAGCGATGAGGCGAGGAAATACCTTCGCAATCACTGAGACGTCAGCTCAGTTCGGGAGAGAGACCAACTGGCAGGGTGCCAGCTCTCATCTCAATCGTGGCAAACGCAGCCCGTTGTTATGTTCAGTACATTCTGCGATGTATCAGCGCACATTCGAACATTGCTAATTGCATTGAGGGTTGCTAATTTGCGTGTACACATCGTTTCTTCACATCTTTTATTTCTTACGTCGATAGATGTGTCATTCTTGTTCCCTTCTCTTAACAGCTTCAGCTTTCACGCATGAAGAATGAACACCCGTGGGCTTGTCTGTAATTTTGGACTTTACGGAGACCAGCAGTGAAGTTCAAAAATACAGACCAGCTAATATGTGCGATTTCTTGAATTAAGATTATATACATATGTACTTATAATCTTGGTGCATCTATTTTTCATGTTAACCCATTCAGCCCTGACGTACTACAGCAGGAGATGGGTCGACCATGATAATTCAAAGGTAGTGCCAGATTAGCTTGGCGCCTGTCGGTACCAAGCTAATCTGGCACTACTCTTGAATTATCATGATCGATCCATCTCCTGGATAGTGGTGCATAGTCGTTAGATGACGCCTCCAAAATTTGGGAAATACGTGCGTCGGGCTGAATGATTTAACTTTTACAATAGCCAAAGAAATCTCTAATAATTAAAGGATGTATTCCATAACATTTTCCAACTCTTAGGTTGTTTTTCAGACCATTTATTAAAAAAATGTATGCATAAACCACAAACCACTTTCTAACAAGGTGCTATGTGCAGTGCTTTATAGTGGTTCAAAGTAAAAGTCAAGTGACAGGGGGAATGGTTTTGAATGGATCAGTTGTTTAGCTAATTGTACATGGAGATCAATGGTGAACATTTCTGACAAGTACTCTTGCATTTATTTATTTATTTATTTAATTTTTGGTATGGCATCCGACACAACGTCTTCGTGATTCGCGAAAATCCGTTTTCAAAGTACGGACACAATTACAGGTCAAATCTAATTTTACATGAATCTTTGACAAATACACTTTTAATTTCCTCCTCACTAAAAGCAATGTCCCTTCACTGCCAAGAAACATTGAACATCACCCAACTGCAAGAGGTATAGATCCTCATGACCCCCCGCGATTTACGCCTCTTGCGGAAATCAATTTACATTCATGTTTCTTGGATGGATGTGGCTTTTGCTCGCCGAATGAACAAAGGTTTCAGAAACAAAAATATACAACCAGAGGCATGGACGGTGTTAAGTATTTACACTTCCATAAAAGGAAACAAACAAAATGTGTATTTTTTATAATAAAGACGACCAATCTAAATGTAAACTTTTAGCATGCTGTCTCATATATATTCACATTTTCTACGCATTTTTATGTTATGTATCCATTGTTCATGTGAGGGCCGGAGCTTTTTCGCGTTGAACTGATGCAGATTTCAGACGTACAATGTTGGTACAGTGGCGGTGAAGGGGTTAACCGAATCAGTGTCCCGACTTCTCTGTTCAGAACTGGCATTTACAGGAAAACAGTAAATTTTCTATCTCATTGATAGTTCTGTCCAATTTCAGACAGACAATTGTATATGTCACTCGTTCCGAGGTTGAGACACTCACTTGAGTGGGACTCATCGCGTACGACTCTAACAGTCCATGTTTTATTTAATCTATTTTTTTTTCAACGTTTGTGTATTTGTTTACTCTGCTTATCCTCTGAAAATAAAGCTGTCCTGTGCCGTTTGAACTATTGATATCAAGCTGTACACTGGTATTTTTAGTGGCATTTTTGTGGTTATTGTCGTTGTTGTTGCTCTTGTTCTCGTTTTCCTGTTGGTGGTTGTTGTCATTGTCTTCGTTGTTATTGTTAGTTGTTGTAACTGTTGTTTTTGTTTGTTAATGTTTTAAATAGTTTCCCATTCTAGTAGCCTTGATGTCATTTTTTCTTCTTATAATACCGAATCATGTAACGTGCAAGACATCGTGTGATATTGGTATTGCATGTAAAGAGAAAAACAGCCAGCAAGCGATCTACTCAATGGACCTTTCACAGAAAACTGACTCAAACACGTGATTCAAAGCCTTATGTCAATGCAGCAAATTATTAAGTGTTTGACAGCTCTAAGATAGTGTCTCAATAGCTTGATCAGTAAACTGGGACAGTAAGCAGGGAAATAGACCTACAAAACGAAACAAAAACACACGGGAAATCAACACGAATGCTCACAATACTCGCAGATTCACAGACTGCAGGTGGGTATAGTAAAAAATCTCATACATAGCCGTTCAGCGCCAGATGACGCTCTTTCTGTAGTCTTCGTTAACCCATTTAGCCCTGACGCACTACAGCAGGAGATGGGTCGACCATGACAATTCAAGGGTAGTGCCAGATTAGCTTGGCGCCTGTCAGCGCCAAGCTAATCTGGCACTACCCTTGAATTATCATGGTCGATCCATCTCCTGCAACAGGTGCATAGTCGTTAGATGACGGCTCCAAAATTTGGGAAATACGGGTGTCAGGCTGAATGTGTTAATTCGACACCAAAAGACCCTCGCTGTCCCGGGAACATGGATTCAAAGTGGTGGCAGCAAGAGGCATAGATCCTCATGAGCCCCCGCAACTGTAGGGGCTCATGAGGATCTATTCCTCCTGCAGTTGGGTGGTGTTCACATTTTCTCGGCACTGAATGGGTTAAAACCGTGAAAGAGAGGTTGTATGAACCTCTTTATCAGCCTCGGCCCCCATCAGGCTCTATAAATCAGCATTGCTGTTTAATACTTTAAGACCCGAAGTCAAATTCCGCAACTTATGAGCAGACTGCTGTGTCCTCTGAAGACGTCACCAGTACAGCAGACAGACCGACAGAATTCAAGTCATATGAATTATGAAACCCATCCCTGTCACTGGACGCAGATTGAGTTCTTGAAATCATTGCAAACTCAACACTAAAGATGCAAATCTGTTCATGGAAAATAGATACACAGTGATGTCAGTAAGAGGCATAGATCCTCATGAGCCCGCGCAGATGCGGGGGCTCATGGGGATCTATGTCTCTTGCAAATGGTTCTTGTTCATTTTTTCTTACAGTGAAAGGGTTAATATTCGTGTAGCGGGATTTTTGACTGTCCACATGCATGTTGCTGCTATAGTCCCACTTTGTGAGTGAGCGCATGTCCTCAGATCGACGTCGTCCCTAGTACATTGCGCTTACTGGTTGCACGGTCACTGTCAGCTACTTCAGTGCCATTTCAGTATCCACAGACACAAACACCTGTTATATGACGAAGCGGTAAATACCGTGACCCTCGCAAGTGTAACATAGGCATTTAAAAGCATTCGCGCATGTCCTCGGGTCGACGACGTCCCTATTAACTTGTGCTTACTTGGGATCATTTCCAACAACCTCAATGCTACTTAAGTAACTGCAATAACAGCCACCTATTGCATGACGAAGCAAATACCTTGTCCCTCAGAAATGGAGCCTGGGGATTCAAAGTAGTATAAGTTTACGAACATTCGACACTGGCAACATTCGTTGGCTTCATTTTGGTCGTTACCAGTTACCGCGAATAAAACTAGTGGATTAAAACTTGTGAAGTATTTTTTTTAGGGAAGACCTCAAAGTATGTGTTTTCTGCACTATTAATCAGGGTCTAATCAGGGACTGATTACAGCTGGTGCGAAAACATGACTGGGAGAGGTGAGTACCAAATGCGCAAAAGGCCACCGGGTCGAACGCGGCCGCCGTTGGCCCGCGCACGGCCGTGCTCAAGCCAATGGCGACAGCGTTCGGCTCGATGGCCTTTTGCGCATTGGGTAGTGCGCGCATTCATGGTGTACAGTATAGGTATGGCCGCACGGCGATGTTGGCAAGGGATTACCATACGGTGCGGAACCAACGCCGGGTAATCTATTGCTGACGTGATACACAGGTCAGTTGCTATGAACAGAATGTCGGCTTTTAAACGTTTTACGCGTTATCATCGATCCAAGCTATCGATGATCTGCTGGTGAACATTTGAACATTTGCTAATGTGGATTCATATAGTACATTCATTGGCTTCAAAATTGCATTGTTTGCATAAACCATTGCCATTCTCGAGAAAACGACTGCTTTGTTTCTTTCCAAAAGCCGTTCAAGTCATAGAGTGGGTGATGGTGGGATTTGAGGGGGGTGGGGGGGGGGGGGGTTGAGTGTTTTTTGCGTCACGTTTTGCGAGAACGGAAAAATGAAAGCAGACGTTTCCCTGAAAGCGACTGAAGGGTCATGAAGAGTCCATTAAAGCGATCTACTCTGTGGCGGGATTAGAATGCTTGAATCCGCCGATACTGCGGGAACCCAGGCAGCAAAGGACCCTCGGGACGACGTGGCCCACTGCGGCTGACGTCCGCCCGAGGACCTTTGCTCAATGAGTATTAATGTTTTCTTGCCTCAGCTAAGACTCTTCCATCCCTCTATCCTTCTTTCCACAACCCATATAAGTAGGCTTTCCACTGCCCTTTGTGCGGAGGAACTCTCAATGTACAAATAATCCGAAGAAGAGCAGACATTTCTTCAGTGTATGACATTCACATTTCTTAATTTAAAGCGACCTACTCCAGACAATCAAGGGTTAACAGATCGCAATATCCGATTTTTAAAAATATTCTTAGTATTAAATTAAATTATGAAGTGTGAATGCAGTTAAATGAAAGACTTTTGAGAGTTCCTTCCGTTAATCCGAAAAAGCGGTAGAAAACCTCTGGTACGTGTGTTTACTCACATGCATTGTGAAAAGAAGGGTAGAAAAGTCTTAGCTGCGGAAAGACAAAATTGATAATCCAGTTGTATCAGGGAATTATAGCAATCAAAGCCCTCTGTAGAGCAGATCGCTTTAAGTTGGCCCTTATTTGCAGCAGTATTGTGAGACATACTGAGAACATTTATAAAGTAGATATTGCGAGCTATTCACTCTTTATTCGCTGAAGCGGGCACTTTCACAATCTGTGTATTGCGCCATAGTGTCTCCGGCCCTCACTACCCCAAAGCCAATCTTAGGAAAGGGATAAGTCGTGAAAGCTTAAGGTTAGTGCCCGATTAGCTTGGTGCCTGTTGGCGCCAAGCTAATCAGGCACTAACATTACTCAGGCACTAACATTAAGCTATCACCTTCAATGCGGCGCCTCGCGCGCAATGCGCATCGTCCGTTTCATACCTTTTCATAGTGAAATTTATCCTGGAACATTACTCTTTCCACTTAATGTCCGCTTTCAAAACAGGTGAGGGCATTCTAGAAAGAACGGAATCGAAAGTCCTGACCTTAACCCCCATACCGCGGCGTCCACCAGCAGTAGGCCTACTGTGGTGTAAATTGCCGGTGGCTGCGTGCTCAAGTGGGTTAATCATAACTGGAGTGATCAGTTCGGCTCTGATATGAAGATAGTAGGCCCGGATATAATGATGTCGATTTCGTTGGCAGTTTACTGAGGTTTTACACCGGTGATCGGAACAGGTGAGTGTGTCTCAGGTTTAATTTTTGTTTTCACACAGACATGGGATTATAATCGTTGCGTAGTCCGTCGGTCACCTCTTTAACACGGGTAGTGGGAAACAATAAAAATCTCCCAGTACGGAAAGGCCCTATGAAGTCTGCATGCTTGACCTCGATATTATATTGCAATTTCAGGTTACGCCGTATGCCTACCTGAAGAGCCCCCTCTTGGGGCGAAACCGGTCGTAGGCGGCAAAAACAAAAATCTATTCATCAGGTCCAAGATCTGTTTGGGAATATTCATGCACTAGCCTCCCCTATCTGGGGGAGGACTGGATATTCTCCAGCGGATTGCGGGGAGCCTGGGGGTAGTCCCTATTGCTATACGCAGTAGGTGTTCAGGGGAAGGCTAAAAAAGATAGGTCTGTCATTCTTTTTCTCCCACTACCATTATTTCTAGATCTCGTGAGCGATGCAGTCATAAAAAGGGCAGCTGGATGTCCTGACGACACAATGCAAGCTTACCAGCCTGGAATTCCATGGCGTTAGCACAGAAAGAGCATTCTCAGAATATAATGAAAAATTATGTCCCTTGGAACTATTCTGATTGAGTGCATTTTGGGGCTTTGGGTGACGCCTTTGTTATAAGTAAAAAAATAATTGCACCACAAAATTGCCTAGGTGTTGTCTTTTCAAAATTAGTCTGTCTTCTTCCACTGCAACACCTCATAGAGCTTTAGGGATGCAATCCGCGCTGTGTTAGTGGTGCTACCAGTAAATTCTGGAGGCGGCTTCTAGTAAATGCGCTGTGTTTGCAATTTCAGGTTACGAGAGTCCGAAATAGCTCAGGCGGTTAAGCATCGGAGCAGGAGAGCGAAGGGAATCGCCGGGTCGTGGGTTCGAATCCCGTCCCGGCCCCGGTAGCTGGACTCGCAATCCAGGGGAAAAAGACGGGCTTGTTTAATAACATGTCTGTTGAAAGGTCCTGGTAAATCAAAGTGGCACAGTTGGAGTGCGCCTGAGTTGATCAGTGTTCAGGTCGTACTCCATAGGCAATAGATTTCCCTGTCCCCCATAACCCGCCCGTCAGGGCCGTCCATTATCACTTCGGTGCCGTGGACGTTAAACCCCAAACTAACCAATTTCAGGTTACGAGTGCTTCCGGAACCAGCGACCAGCACTACTTCCCACGCCGC